>JANHGO010001795.1:0-32673 GCA_024606505.1 Aquila spilogaster
CCTTGCATCTCCTATCCATTAGGATACCAAGGGGGAGAGCTTCTCCTTGAAGCTGTGTAACCGACGAAAAAATAAAAGGAGTTAAACACCAAACAAAACCAATACTTTTCTTTCATTAGCTATACAAACACCACACATGGTAATGATCGAATGTTTAAGTGTCTATCACAGCTTACAATGGAATAATTTTGAAAAGATCTCATTCTGATCCTAGTTCTGAGTTGAATTAGGAAAAAAGTATTGGGAGAAGTAAGATATTATTAATGGCAAAGTGCCATTAACTGTTGATTATTCAAAAAAGAAAATAGTATTAAAGATAGAGTAAAATGAAAATGCCAATGAACGATCAGAGTCCAAAAGCTTCACTCGTCTTGGTTCAGACTTGCAGGCATTCTCAGGTTAAGATCTGCAATGATTTAGTCTTGATGATCAGGTCTCTACAGCTTCACTGCACTTCATTTACTCTAATTGCATTGGCAGAGACAAAGATAATATTTGGCCTGAATATTAAGCCTGTGCTTGGACCTATGCTGTCAATCTGATTTCTTCAGCCAAATTTTTAAGAAAGAATTTCAAAGTGGGTCAAAGAAAATATAGGACTAGACTGGAAGTAGAATATTATAAACCCTTTGAAGTTACATTGGATTTGAATATTCTGACTAGGACTCCGAACTGGATTGGACCGCTTTGCTCAAACCTCCGCAACCGCACCGAATTCAACCAAAGTTGTTCTGTGCTACTGAAGTTGGATTTAAAAGCTTCCTTTTGTGCTCCTCAGCCCAGGAAATGAAAAGCATCTCCAGACAGTGTTATGAAGGGCTTTTTGCCTTTTTTTAAATTTCCTTTTTTTTAATATCAAAAGGATCTTCATTTCTGTGCCAGTGACAAAGTCAAATATCTAAATCTACAGTTTATGCCACCATATTTAGTACTGTACATAGGCCTTCTGAGAAGAAATCAACAATTTTAATTAATGTTGAATTTAATTAAATTATTTTCAATTACATGTATTTCAGAAACACACATTTCTGTCTTCAGAAGTAAACTTATTTAATTGTGAATAAAATGTAAACAACCTCTTCAGACAGAAGTATATAAGCCTTTAAATCAAACAAAATTTTATACCCATGGTTTGTCTCTGGTCAGAATAATTAATCCTCCTGCAAAACACCCCGCCAGCTAATATCCCAATACATGTGACAGAGGTTGAAGTTTGACTTACGCATTTAAGTTCAATGTCTGAAGATAGTGAATGTCTGAAGACATGCTGGGTTTTGAGTCTTGCTGCCTCAGCATCTTAATCTGCTCATGGTCAGAGCTTGCCGAGACACATTAAAGAAAGGCAGCTAAATGTTTAGGGAGGGTTGAATTGGATCAGAAAAAGAGCTGCAGCATCTTTTCATGTGAATTATGTTGCCTTGGCAAAAGCAGCCCCTCTTAAGCAGATTCCCAAATTAGAAACACTTGGTCATCACCAAGTAAGTCCAAGTGTTACAAACCACTCGTTAGTAGCCACAGAGTATCCCAGCACAGAGATCAGGACACAGGTAAGAGAGCCCAAACAACCACCATGTGGTTCATGTGATTTAAAGTGTATTTTGAGCAAAAGAACAGCTGCCACGTGGCAGTTGGAACGGTAAACAGGTTTACCAGAAAACAGCCATACCAGCAGTTAATGGAAACAAGGTGGCATATGGGAAGAGAGGAAGATATGAAAAATGCTATCAGAGATTTTTGGGGGAAGCTCACCAACTACTGTGATCATGTTGAGAAAATTGTGTAGAAAACCTTCACCGAGAAAATTGATTTGTTGGTTCCCCTACCAGCTGGATACCCTGTACAACAAAATGCAGGGGACAGTGAAGGAAGCAATTTTACTCCATAAGTAGCCTTAAAATAACATGAGTTACTTTGCACCCACTAAACAAAGAGAGATTTAGGCATGACGAAGCAATACTTGTAGATGCATTTTGTACAAAAACTATAGCTACACCAGGAGCACACAATTTCGTAATATGCAATAAGTACACTGACAGGGATGAGTTTAAGATCTGCCTCCTACTGTATATAAATTTGTCCAGAGCTTAATACAAAGGCAAATAATCCTGATCATAGGCAACTGTTGTTATCAACAGCTCTAAATTCAGCTCAGGGAATAAGGAAAGCAAAATTAATGACTTGATACATTCATCTAGTGTGGTACAATCAGCCTAAGACTATTTTAAGTTGCATATTTAAATGTAAATAACCAAGAATTAGGAAGCACCATTTGTACCAATTTTGTTGAAATACCCTCCCTTGAACCATCAGACACTAAAGGTGTGCATTACAAATATTAATTTTTCATATAGAAGATATAATTATTTGGGCTGTTTTACAGACATGCAAGGTGATGCCAGTTTTAGTCAAAGCAGTATCAGTAAGACAACCAACAAGCTAAATTTAGGTTCAATAGGTCACACCAATCACTTGCACATTATTTTTATTTTGTCATTTTGCTTGGATAATCAGATTATACCTGCCTTTCAACCTTTCACAATTTAATTAGGCAAAGCCTTCATTCATTCAAGCCACTTGCACGATTACGGCAGATAATTTAGGGATGTAGACAAAGACGAAGAAGAAATCAAAGCTGACATGATGCAGAAAAAACTGAATTAACATCTTCTCTTTGTCAGAGGCTCCTTCTCCACCTGCTCTCCCACTCCTCCTCTTGGGCATCTATCTAAGCAGCGAATTCACAGGTGTTGACAGGTTGGCAGATTTCTTTTAATTTTTCAGATCTGTAAACATCCAGTCTTTATTTAGCAGCGATGCCCACCAGTTACAAGCAACTTTAAAGCACTGCTCTTCGTGATGTGGTCTGGGGTCATTAGCCACAGTGCAGCCCTTCGGAGCCAGTACTGCACAAGAACCGGGTGGGCTTGTGAAGGTCAGAAGAACATTTTCAACCTCTAGTAGTTAAAGATTCAGGTTGAAAACTTTGGCAAGTCTAGAAAATTCTGCCATTGCTGTATTAAAAAAGACAGCAATTTTAACACAAGTAATTTCACTATTTTTGCATATCTGAATGTAGAGGAAAACCTGTTCTTCAACAAGCAATTCAGTTGCATATTCAGTATGCAAAACCTCTTAGTCTAGTTTCTAGAGTACTTTCTGTTCGTAAGTGAGAGGCAGACAAATAAGAGCAAGAGGCAAGGCAGAGTAAAGTGTTAGAGTAATTACTTATAAGGTCTGTTACAACAGTCTCTAGAGGTGTTATTTGTTGACACAGCAGCTACTGAAAAGCCACATTTTGATAAGCAACCGATACAACCCAAGTTCAAACCACTGCTCAGAAATTAAGGCACACTAAGCTTTGTTGGAAAGAGTTGAGCTTCTTGTTGGATTTATTGTTCTTCCTTAAAGTATTCCAGAAGCAAAAGCGAAATCTCCCCAAAAATTAGCCACATCTGATTTCAAAGTAATTTACACAAAGAAAATAATGTTTTCCTACATTTTAGATGTCAGATCAATTAAAATTTCTCAGACAGGCATGGATTAAACCTCACGAGCTGGAAACTGTGCATGGCACAGCTTATAATACAACAGCCTGAAATTCCATAAAATAAGCGAACAACTACAAATAACTTCATGATCGGAAGAAAAGAAACAAAGTTACAACTTTAGCAGAGTACACCTCTGAGCACCATCCTCACACAGGTGTTAACCCAGCCACAGCGGCTGGAATTTCCCACATTCAGCTTACACTAATGCTGCACAGTATAGATGAAAACATGATGAAGCAAAAAGCGCATAGATACTACAGAGTACACTATGGTATAGCAAGTAATTATAAGACATCTGTATCAAAAATAGAAAAAAAATAGCAGAATAGGTAAGCCTTTAAGCTTATTTAGTAAATAAAAGAACTATAGTAGCTATATACTATACCTATATAAATAACTATAGCTCTATCACTGGTATTAGGGCTGCTGCATCAGCAAGTTATGCATGCATGTATATTCACATACAGAAGGAATGAGTACATACAGTTCTCCACTTACAAGCTCAGAGACTTCAGTGCTATAGGCAGTCTCCTGCAGTTTATAATCAAAATACTTCATTGTCTGGCAGTACCAGACCAAGACCTCTTAAAAATCTGTATGACTTCAGGAGTACCAGAAGAGTTAAAACTAAGGGACCTGCCAGGTCTCTCAGTATACAAGAAGAGAGCCACAAAACAACGCTCCACACCTACTAGGAAATCCCATTCCCTTTGAGTATCAACACACAGTCTGGCATTTTGGAATATGTCTGTTTTCATTGATGTTTTCTCTGAAGTTTTTACATGTGCACCATTCTCCAACGCTTACAAAAGGATACCTCTGCCCTTCAATTAAACTGCATTTTATTTGTGTTTATTTCCATCTCCATTTCCTAGAATACTAGAAGTTCAGGATTCTTTACAAGTCAGACATTCAGATGAATGCACAGAGCTAGGATGTAAGCTAAAACAAGCTTTTCTTTCAGTAGTGAGAAGCTCAGCAAGTGATTGATGAATGAGAGAGGTACTGATGAAATGTATGAAAGGTTTCCATTTGAATAAGACTGCTGAATAAAAGTAGGACAGTTCTTTGAACACCTGAAGTTACAGGAAACTACTGCCAGAAAACTTCTCAAAGATTTTTTTAATCACAGACTATTTCCTTGGTCATTATCTGGAATCGCTTTTTTTTTTTTTTTTAAATTGAAATAACTTGTAACTGACTGTCTCAACCTTGAAACCAGATACAGCTGTGTTTCAGCTCTGGCCATGTTTTCTTATGCCCACTATTAAGCTCAGTAGAAATATCATATAATCTTCTGTAAGGCTTTTTCCACCATACATTAGTAAGACCACAGGTAGCCATCAGCATTTGAGTCCAGAATTCAGAATAAAAAATGAAAAGGTTCAAGCACTCTCAAATTAGTACCTGTTTTATTTGAAAGGAAAAGCTTAGCTGACAAAGCAGGTTTGGGGGGGTTGTTTCCCAAACGCTTAAGAACACGGAAGGATTTCTTACATTGGTGCTTGATGAATTTAATGACAACTCAGGTCATTTACACATTGTTTATAACTTGTCCAGAATTACATAAATACTGGCATAAGTACATTGTGCTGTGTGATTGAGAACCGTCCAGCAATCTTACCAATCTTTCGTGATGAAATAACATTTGATTTTGATCATCTAGGTCTTTGTTTTTTATTTCAGAAGTTTGCTTTCTGTTTTACTGTATGCCTCAGGCCAATCTAATTTTTTTTTTTTTTAAAGACTGGATTTTCAAAGAAAAAAAAAATCCACTTCAGGAATGAGATGAGGGGAAGGCAGGAAGTTATCAGGCTATGTAGATCTCAGACTGAAAATAAAACAAATTCTTAAAAGTACACAAAGGACTGAAATAAGCTTCCCAACACAGATCAAATAGAGTTTTTAAAAAATAAGTTCAAAAATACCAGAAAACAAGACGTAAGAAGAAAATTAACTTCAAAATCAGAGGCTGAAAGGACTACATTTTCAGGAACAATTAAGTGCTTATGCTTTCAAAAATACTTCAGTCAGAAGTTCTTTGGTAACTAATCTCTACTGATTAGACTGGATCTTCAGCATTTCAATAGAAAGTCTCAAGAATCCAGAGTCCTTCAGCATGAATCCTTGCAGCACTGTAACCTCAAGCTTAATTTGCTTTGATTCTTGGTATCAAGATATGAAACCATTTTTCCTTGTAAAAAAAAAAAAAAAAAAAAAAATAAAAAAAAGAAAATTCATTTCATTATTAGGGTTATGTGAAGATCAATGAAGACCAACATGATATCATTAAAATCAATGAGAACAACTCTGAACACTGATTTCGGGGAGAGTTCCCCTGATACTTCTATTAGAAGAATTTAACTGTAAATCCACAGTAGAAATAGCCTTACAAGTTAGACCTCTCTTCACTATATGCAACCAGAGTATCAGATTCATATGGTTGACTCCAAAACAGTGTACTCACCACGTTTGTAAAAAAATTAAAGATATTGCACTTTGAAGTACTGCAGGGCACATGTAATGTAAAGAGTCAGTGGTCTCATTTCTATAGTCTTACTAACATGCTGACAGGATTGACAGTGACAGAGCTGAAACTTTTGGATAAGCAGCAATATTTTTTTTAAAAGGATAAAAAAATTTTCACAAAATCCACATTAAGAAAAAAAATTAGTATTATCAGCAGACCAGGCAAGAAAAGAAGTATGTTCACGTTAGGCACTTACATTGCTTTATCTTGAGAACTGAACCAGGCAATTTGGCACTTTCACATGTGCAACGGTATTACTTTTACTTTATTTCCATCATTTTTGCTTCTTTGAATCTTCTTTTCATATAAGAAGCTTAAAGGCTTTGGACTTTGGCTTCTTCTGACCCATATATATGAGGTTTCAGAGAATATTTCATTGGGAGACACTAAAGAAAAGATAACTCTTTAAAGCATCAGAGGTTCAGGTAAAAATTTAAGATCTGACTCTTCTAATGTTGGGGAAAATAGCATAGCTGGAAATACACTGAAATGCAATATATCTTTGTTTGTCATCTATATTATAGTCACACCTAGAAGATTCAGAAAACTCTAGCAAAGGACAAAAAATATCTTTAATTCAGATTCCACTCTAAAAAGAGATGAGAAGTAACAGTATGAGATGGTGCCAAATACGCTTGACTACAATAGCATCTGAGATGACCTCCTGTCATCTCTTCCACCCCGAGTTCTCCTATGAACTTATGATGCTAAGCAAATGTCCTCATGCACATAGTAATAGGAGCCAAACAACATGGTACAGCAAAGTATGGTTTCCCTCACTATGCCAACACAGTTCAAGAACACATTGCATTTCTGAAAACTCCACTTCCATAGACAGTCAGGTATCCTCAGAGCACCAACACAGCTTGATGGCTTTGGCAGACAGAGTGGAAGAGGACCACAGGGAATCTCTAGTTCTTGTAATTAATTAAGCAGTACTAATCAATAGGCTCCCCTTCTTAACCAAAGGATTTCCATGTCTCTTGGTAGCCAAGGTCATTTACAGGCTTTTCCAGTCATATTGACAAAAACTGTACCTTGCATATCTTGGTTTTGGTGCAACAGAAACTTCCCAAACAAGAAGTGTTGTACATGGCTAATATGCTCAGCCAGATCTAGGGTCCTACTTCAGCTGCTTCTGAGATGCAAAGCAATCATATATCCAATCCTTCACAAAGGACATAAGTCCACACACGGAAAAAAATTAGAATTAGATGCGATACATCTAAGCTTCAGTGATTCACAACTACTGCAGTAACTACACCAAATATGAAGAGCTGGCACAAAACAGCACACCACAGGACTTGCACCCTTCCTGCACTTCAGCTTTGACCCATACTTATATCTAAACAACATCCTGTGAACACACAAAACACATTTCATCTAGAATCTACCCTCTAGGCAATGTATACTTGATTGCTGCTGTGCACAGTATTTCTTCATGAAGTTTCACATGCAGGACCAAATACTAGGTCAAGTTCAGCAAATTAAGTTAATTTTCTTTCCTTAGTAATGACATGACAGTCACACTGCTCAGGATACCACATCTATAGTCTGGAGCCGTACTAAGGATAAAGACTGTAAAATGGGGGAGGAGGGGTGGAATTGGCTGTGACAAGGTACTCTTCAACTAGAGCACCGACCAAATTAGTCTGTTATTCTTTGGCTGCCTGTATTACCACATGGTTAGTGAACGACTGGAGGGATTGTGTGTTATTAGAATGACTTATTTTGAGTACCAGTCACGTATAAGTAATATTTTACTCTCTAAAAAGGAAGAACTTATACGTAAATAACTATTTGCCAGCTTCAGCAATGAATTGCATCTAAAGAGAAAAGTTCCTGCCCAAACCTGAAGACTGAAGTCTGTATCAAATACAATCTTTGGTTTGGTCTTGTGACATTTAGGATCCTGGATAAAGGGGGAAATCCACCCAGCTGTTTCATTCACAAGAAAGGAACATTTGACATAAACTTATGCTCCCTTCACCAAAGTGTACAGAGGGTGTTTTAAAACACAGCATACTCTAGAAATACGCAAGTCTAACACTTCCATTTGCTCTGATAGTACTGATTTAACATTTCTGTAACACCACTCCTACTCATTCACTTCTGCAATCATTCCTGTCAAGACCTTTATTTTTTGCACATGCAGATATAGCTGCTGCTGTAAAAAGCTTTCTTCCCTTATCGGAAATCAGAGCTCCTTTGAATTCCCCCCCATCTTGCTTATTCATTTTGCTTCTATCAAAAATAATTGAAAGTTACTAACAGAAGACAAACTGACCAACAGAGAATCTTCAAGAAAAAACAGAGGCAAGATTATTAGGGATAACAAGAGTCTTGTGCAAAATGAATTGAAACATTTTACATGCCCTTCTGCCAATTGTCTTGCTATGTGGTTATGGTAACATGAAGAAGACAGGCAGGCTGTGAATCATAGCAAAGAGTGAAGAATAAGAAAACCCACCAGCTTTGAATTAACCAAATACCTTCCATGAAAAAAATCATTTAATTGATGTCCAGGGTAATTTGTGAGACTGGTAAAAAGCAGAAGTTATGAGAAAGGCAGTGATTAACTGACAGTGATTTTTCTGACATATTACATATGTTTCAACTGATCTTGTTGATAATATTCAACTATATGCTAGCAACTAAGAAAAACAGAAATCAGAAGCAGAACAGACATTACCTAAACAATCTTGATCACAGGCAAGCAGTCATAAGGGAGACTATTAAAGACATCTTTAATGCTAAAGAACAGTCTGAATACTGAATGTAATAAGCTTTCTTCTCTTTCCCCAACCCTCCAAAAAGGCAGAAAGTAAAGAAAGTGCTGAAATCACTAAATCAATAGACAAAAAAAAAAAAGTCTCACTAAAGTAAGACAGGTCACAAGCTCCCTGGCTATATACATCATCGGGGGGGCAGGGGAAGAATCTGTGGGAGAAAACACCCTGTAAAATTCTAGAAAGTAATGCATCAGCAACATGCAGAATATTTTTTGAGGGAAATACATTCTATTAGTAGGTCAAAACCCCAGCACAAATGGTGATGGGATAACTACAGTTATTTTTCTGTCTGGGGTGATGAGGGAACAACAAATGATGACAAGAATGGCATCTAGGAGAAAAGTTTTACTGGCAGCCATTCAAGAACACATTTCTCCAAACATGAAAAATGTCAATATGCAGCTAAAAATAATGAGTTTCACAGTTAAAGCAAAAAATGTTTAAGTAATCTTAAAATGGTGTCAAATAAAAAAGAATAAAGAATTCATAGTTACTACTAAAAATATCAATAAAGTGGGAGTAAGAAAGAACTATCAGTTTTATGGCTGATTTTCATAGATGCTCCACAATAACTCCATAAAAGAGAGACCAACAGTCCCTTTTCTTTTGCTTATTTAATCTGTAATTTCAAGTGACTTCAAGTCTGGACATATAAGCATCACAGCAACTGATTTCTCTTTGCAAGTAACATGTGCAGAAATGAATCCTGGAGTTCATCAATCAAGCTATGGTTTAGGTTATATTTCCTTGTTCTGAAGGATGTATGGCAAATGAATGCGTATTCCATTAAAAACAGAAAAAGAAAACCACCTTACACCCCTTCAAAGCAACAGTAAGGAGATTAGAAATACACACCACTGAAAAATTTCTATTATGAAGTTCTTAAGCAGCAAGTGAAGTCAGAAGTTATTCTACTTTAGATACCTTTTTGCCATACACAACTTTTAGAAGAGTTATTTTTGCACAAAATATTCTTGAATACATAATAGCTAAAACTCAAAACAAACTTTACTCAATTATTACCCTCAGTTTCATTTTAAGGAGAAAAGATCCCATCAGAGATTTCCCCTCCTGGGTCTTAGACAAGTATTCCTTCCTAAATCCATTTCTTTTAATGAGCCCTGGCTCATTATATCATATTTATTTGATCAGGTGAAAGACCAGCCATTTCATAATTATAGACTGACTGTGTTGTGTGCTGTTTCCTGAACAGACATCATACTATTTAACATGAAGTGAAAAAAAAATGTATTGCATTTAATATGAATTAAAAAAAAAAAAAGTAGCAAAAAAATGCTGTATATGCAAGAGCAAGTCAAAGAAGGAACTAGACCTCTTACTGAACAGACATATGCATTCACATACTTTGGACAGCTTCTCACCTTTTTAAAGGCTGAGTCAAGGGAACTACAAAGGAATGGATAGTAATTCATGCAGTGAGATGAAAGGCATTGCTGCTAGCAGTTAAACCTACTCTTGAAAAATTAGTTATTGCTACTGAGTCACTACATGACTATCACCTGGCTCAGATGATGTTCCACATTTGTCAGAAGGAGAAGCAGGGAGAGGGCGACAGCAGAATACAAAGAATAAAATCAGAAACTGAACTAAAGGCATCTCATGAAAGTCAAGTGCTAAAATATTTTGGGGAAAGATAAAAGGCAAAAAATTAAAAAGGCAAATTAGAAAGAACACATGATATCAATCATGAAAAAGGAAAAAACATTCAGTGAAGAAATGAAGTATTATGTTTGAGGCATAGTAGAGGAACACAGTGGAACAAATGACATTTATTTTGGTCAACTTACTGGGAAAGCAGCAGGTGATTACAATGGTGATTTGAATGTCACAGGAATTTGATAAGGCATACCTTGGAGCTCAGCAAATCCTGCACAAAAGCAAAAATAGAGGCAACTCAGTCTAGTGTAAGCTACACATGGCTGATTTTTAGCAAACAGCTTATAAAACTTAGTATTTTTCCCTAGGATTTGTTCTCAAGAGACACAGTCTATTACAATGTGTTTGCAGCCCCCCAAGCCATACAGACTTGTCCTGGCTTCAGCTGGGATACAGTTAATTGTCTTCCTAGTAGCTGGTATAGTGCTGTGTTTTGGGTTCAGTATGAGAAGAATGTTGATAACACACTGATGTTTTCAGTTGTTGCTAAATAGTGTTTAGTCTAAAGTCAAGGGTTTTTCAGCTTCTTATGCCCAGCCAGCGAGATAGCTGGAGGGGCACAAGAAGTTGGCACAGGACACAGCCAGGACAGCTGACCCAAACTGGCCAAAGGGGTATTCCATACCATGGGACGTCATGCCCAGTCTATAAACCAGGGGGAAAGCTGGCTAGGGGCCACTGCTCAGGAACTGACGGGCATTGGTTGGCAAGTGGTGAGCAATTGCATTGTGCATCACTTGTTTTGTGTATTCTAATTCCTTTTTTTTATTATTATTACTTTCCTCCTTTTCTGTCCTATTAAACTGTCTTCATCTCAACCCACGAGTTTTACTTATTTTTTCCCCGATTCTCTCCCCCATTCCACAGGGGTGGGGTGGTGACCAAGTGGCTGCATGGTGCTTAGTTGCCGGCTGGGGTTAAACCACAAGAGTGCAAGTTCATGGAGTCTGGTTCTCAATTTATTCAAGCAAAATGTCAGCCAGCAATAAAAAAAAAAAAAAAATCTCTCTAGAGAGCAGCAGAGCTGCCCCAGGAAAGGAGAATTTGTACAAATAAACTATTTGCCTCAAACACTCTGATGCTCTGTACTCTTGTTCTGTCCTTTGCCTTCCCCTCCCAGGCAATGCATTTTTGGAAAGGCTCAATTTCAGATCTGCCAGCCAAAGCCACTGCTCCAAGGCTACAATCCCCTTTAAAGCTCTCAGTCTGTTGACTAATAGTCACTCTGACATTTCTAATGTATTTCACAACAAGCTGGAACCAGTAAAGTCACGGCACTGGTGTCATTGGGAACCCCGGGATGCAGCACAGCAGTGCTGCAACAAGCAGAGATTTTCTGTTGCAGATGATGCAGACCAAAGTGCTGAGTTGGTGACACCACCAGGAAATGCTGACAGTACTCTGAAACTGGGCTTCACAGATGCAACATATCACCCTTTGGAGATAGAAATCAGGAAATTCATCTCAGCTAAAGTGTAAAAGGTTCACTTTCATTGAAGAATCAAAAAGCAATTTCATTGCAATTATAAAAAGATACTTTTCATTAAATCCACCCCCTTTGCTTGGGTCTCCATATTAAATAAATTAAAATACTTTAAAACACTGACACATTAAAATCCAAAATAAAAGACAATTAATCACTGTGAAGTGAAATAAACACAACTACCATTAACGTATAGGACTATCTCTTTCATAATGTTTGTCATAATAAGCATCTAATTTCATTAAGAAACAAATTTTAATATCTGAATGCATTGTGCTTAAGAATTAGGGCATTACAAGCACCATGACACCAAATTATTGAAAGAATAAGGTATGAAACAGAGCCTAAATCTACACTAGATATTAACTGGCATTTCACTAGTCTACAGTGAAAACTGAACTCCCCTGAAATGCTTTCCCCTCACTTGGCAGCCCTTGATAAAACACTACTACTGCCTGGATAGAGTTTGATGATGATTTTGGCCATTCTCTATAAGCTCTGTCAGCCCCAATGTTTTTTCTAGTCACTTTTTCAACCTTTGTAATGACAAGATATAGCCCTGCTTGTCTAGTTTGTTGTGGTGGTTTGGGTTTTGTGGGTTTTGGTTTTTTTCTGGTCATCTGTTATCATCCATCCCGTCCCCCCCGCACCCGCCCTGCTTTCTTTTTGGAAATAGGTATTTGTCATATACTGGAAATTTAGTTTCTACAGGATTCTTTTAGCTATTTAGCTTAACTGGAGGCATAGGTACATAGGCATGAGCATGTACATCTAGCTCTTTTTCTTTCCTTTCTCATCTCCAGTTTGCCTTGCGGTCTTTAAAAGCTGTAATGCAGCAAGTACTTTCTCACTAGAGGCAGTTTCTGTTCCCAGCCTCCTGTCTACTCTTCCCCTTTCCTCTCAGCCATCCCTTATGTTCCCCTTGACATTAATAGCACCTGCCCCACTTCCACAGCTCTGCAAGGAACAAGGCACAGCCCAATGGATACCCGTCTCTGCAGGAAGGCAGAATGCATCGTCTCATCCACCCTCACTACCCCTCTGTCTGCATCAATGCCAAAATATAGCAAGTCCTGATGTCATTTTGAGGTAGGACACCGCAGCCCCTTCCCAGCACGGCTTCATTCCCAGCAGTTACCAACCAGCAAGGTACATGTCACAGATGCAGGAGAGCTGAGCAGAAGAGACTCAAGGGAAAGGAAAAGATAAGAAGCTGGCTTCAAAAAGGTTGGGAGATGCTGTTTTGCCTTCCTGTATTGGCAATTCATCTTTCCAATTACTCATGAACATTCTTATAGCATTTATTCATGCACAGGTATCTATCAATAGGCTCAAAAGACAAAAGTGTTTCCTTCTTTAATTTTCCTCAAACCACATACTCTGTACATTCAAGAGGTAAAAAAATAGAATAAAGTTATACTCCAATTATTAATTAGCATTAAAAGACAAAGAATATGAGGCTTTCTGTACTCAATGCTTCATAAAGGGTGAGAAAACCATGAAGGTTACTGATCTACCACTTGCCATTTAACTGATTAGAGGCAGATAACTTCTCAAAAAGTAATACTATCCTCAAAGCAGTGGATCAGGTGTTAGACTTAGCTGAATACACTGAAAAGCAGCTTGAGCACCCTTTTCCCCAGTGCAGGTAGTACTACAGGCTGCCTATACTCCATCCCACTCTGCAGCTGACTGCAAAATACCTAGCTGTATTCCAAACTGCAATGCACTGCCACCCTCTTGCACAACATTTCCAAAAGCAAATCTATCCCAATAGGGAAGGACTCTGCTGGGCTGCACTAGGTTCTTCTGCCCAGCCAATTTGAGGAAGACATATTCCCAGAGTTCACCAGTACAGAGAGACACAGCAGATCTGGGAGGAGACAGGAGCAAACATATCAGAATTTCCTCCCATGCTTAGTCAACAGAATGAAGCCTGGAGAAGTTAGTTAAGCACATTAAGCGTCAGTTCTTCAAACCAAGGAGTAAGGTGGACAAAGCTCAGTGCCAGGAATCAGCAAAGAACGTAGAAGTCTTCCCGAGCTTTTGCAACCAATTTGCACTTTGACCAGACAGATGCACTGATGCCTGTTGAATGTTAACCAAGTCGTCAGATGCTGTGGGACTGTAGGCAAGGTTTTCATTGCAGCGGAGAAAGTGAAGGAGCTGAACTGGGGGGAAGAGAGCATTTAGCTCCCCAAATATACAATATTTGTAATAAACACTCTTCTCAACTGGAGATTTTTTTAAAAGAAGCCATTTTCTGATACAGTAACCCTATGCCTGTCAAGCAGAGAAACTCTAAGACAAGCAACCATCAAATAGCCACAAGCAACTCAAAACAATAAAAAGATACATAGCTCTAAATATATGGTTCAGCCATTCTCTTCCGGTTTATTTCCAAGAAGACAAAGTATGCAAAACTAGTTTTAGCATAAACAAACTTTATGAGGGATTAAAGATATGCGGAGCAGAGTAAATAGAGGAAATACTTAGACATTATGTTGGGTGCTTTAAGGAAATTAGTTTTCTATTGAAAATTCTTTAAGAGTAGTCTTCACAACTAGACTTGAACAAGTTATTTGCAGGGAACAATTTATTCATCACATTTAGCCTGGATTTGCCCCTAAATGAAAATGAGTTAAAAGAATTACATTACACAGAAATAGCTTTAGCTAATCCTTTATAATGCACCAGGGATATATGCAAATTAATTTGCTTCTCAAAGTTTAAAACATTGCATAGTGTAGAATCATTTTATGATTGTGTGGCAAATTATTGTAATGTTTGTTTATGCCTGATAATGCATACTACAAAAAAATGCAAGAATTTAACAACAGTGTACCAAGGGGACTTATAAAAACATTGTAATTCATTCAGTGTAAAATAAGAGAATCAAGTCATGTAAGGATGGATTATTATAAAATATCAGTAATATCTGCAGCATCTTGATAGAAAAACCTCTACAGGGAAATTCCATATAAGTTGTCTGAAGTTTTTTTGGTTTGGTTTTTTTTTTTTTTTTTAAATAGCACATCAGTGGTCCATACAGAAGCTTCTCTCTGGAGATCTTCTGGAGTAATTTCCTTTTGGATCTATCTACAGTAAATATTCCTGAAGGGAACCAGGTTTATACAACAATGATGATATGTCTCATTAAGAAAACCCAAAAGCTAGACTGTCGTTGTTTGACCATGAAAGGAAGAAGGGAAGAAAACAGAAGCATCTTCTTCCCTGAAGTATTTGTGTATCAGTACAACAGCTAAGCATCACCATCCACTTGGCTCCAAGCAATTCCCTAGTACGTAACATACATTAGTTAGAGCTAACGCTTAATGGACAAGACAACTCTTTAGAGTTGATTACTAATTAAACCATGTCTTCTGTAGAATGAGTACTCCTGCAAATGACTGCCATCAGCTGCAGAGTCATCTATCAGCCTAGATGACTTGGTATCAAAGGGTATTAATTAAAAGAATAAATACCTGAAGTCATACTGCCATCCCACTGAACTGACAGAGCCTCTGGAATTTTTTCTGGCAATGGGCAGTACAGAAGTAAGGAGTTGTTCTATAAGAGTCACAGAATTTTTGTATAAACTCAAGTAGAAAGACATCAGAACATCAACCATGGCCACCAGAAGCACTCCAAGATAGCCATAGTGTAGGAGAGTGTCAGATATCATTTGCAGTTGAAGACTAAAGAGAGCAAAAGAATCTAATACTGCAAGATATACTAAATTATGACCTTGAGTCTTTCTGCTCATCTTTGCACCACTACAGCAGTTTGCTATCTGAACCGCGTTTTGCAATAGCAGTATTTTTACCATTATGTGTCTATGACACATATTATAAAAAAGCCCACAGACTGATACATGGCCAAAAAAAAAAAATCTCCACTTCTGTGCAAATGCGTCGGAAATGGAGTGGACTTCTACGTGTTTCTAAAACATCTATTAGAGACATTATTGGAAACAAATGCACTAGTGTTTATATCATAATTCCAGGCCAGAGTAACTCCATTTATTGCTCTGTAATGAGCTCTTTCACATACGTACTTGTCAGATCTCATGGTCAGCCCCTAGAAACATAGAATAATTTTCCAAGAAAGGAGCAAACTCTTCCTCCTTTCATCTTCCTCCTTCACTCCCTCACCTGTTTTGCTTGGATGGCTAAGATTTCAAGCTAAATACACCCTAAGTATAAAATTGTAGAGAAGTCAGGAAATGAGGACAGCTATCTAGATATTAAATAGAGAATTTACTAGTGACCTTTTGTTCTGCATTTATGTCAACATCTGCTTGGGCATCTCCTAGTCTTAAGTCACTTCAAGTTGAAGAAATACAATTTATTCCACACAGTATTTTCTTCTATACCAAGTATCACACAATGATTATGATGAAAGCAAAGACTGAATATGTACTTATATTAATTAGCAATTATTAAAAGACAGGTCCCTGTGATTACTGCTTCACAGACATGAAAATGAATTCATTACTAAAAGACTACTGCCACTGAGTGAATATCTGATCAGCTTTGGCAGATCAAAAAAAGCATATTAAATAAGTGAGTAATCAAATGATAAAGTGTATCATTTGTATAAATTACTAAAGGAAAACCTCCCCTTCTGATTGAGATGCCCCGCTTTACAGAGATTATTTACGTAGTTTAACTCAGCAAGCAAATCCTTTGTTATCGCGAGTCGTGCTTGCAGAGGGAATGATTGTTACAAGAGAGACTGGAAAAGATACTGACTCAAATAAAAGTTTTCTGTATTCTGCCTGATGGTTCCATAGCACACTACTAATATGACAGGTTTACATTTTAACTGAATAGTCTTTTGACCCACACCACACTACCCCTATTTAAAAAAAAAAAAAAAAAAAAAACCTAAACCACAAACTGGAAGACCTCTCAGTATAAACTAGAAGGCAACCCAAGATATTCTAGATCACAAGCAAGAGAGTACACATATTCTGTGATACATATTTGTCATAGTGCAACACAGCATTATTTTTTTTAGAAATACTCCAGACATTGGTAATGAGCTAGCGCAATATAACCTAAAAAAAAAAAAAAAAAAGCTTTTTTCACGCCCCAAAATGTGTTGTTTGATATTTAGATACTTCACAAAATAGGGGGGCTTGTTTTTGTAATTGAAGTTATTATTAAAATCAATAAGCCACTAAACTATTTTATAAGTAGGCAGCATAAAACCAAAGGATTCAATTTTCAAAGAATTACAGGTTAATTGGAGACAGTAGCCACAACTTGCTGGCTACTTATTTATCACATTATAGAAAAGAAATAGCTGGCAGCAAGGAACTTATTGTAGAGATTTGATTCATATAAATTTGAACATATGTGTAAGAAAAAACAAAATTCTATCCATTTCCTCAAAATTGATTTAAAATAGCTATTGCATATGCTCCAGAATTCCTTTCAGCATGTCTTGCTTATATCGGAATAGTGGCTAGCAGGTTGTATCTTCAGAAGAACTGATATTTCTAATTCATCTAAATTTAGAAGTTGTCCACTTCCTGATGAAGTTAGGTTTTCCAGATTTTTTTATTATTGGGTATATCTCTTGTGGATAAGGCTTTCCTTCCTGTGAATATATTCAACAGCAATGACAACTATTATTATTCAGCCTGATGATTTGGAAGTTAAACCATATATTTTCATTTTTCAGAGAGGCAAATAAGGTGCACAGAAACTGGTTGAATTTATCAAGTGAATCAGAAAGTTATTTATCAGACCTGAAGGTAAATTTCCAATATTCTAGTTGTTGGTCTTTGGTCCAGTTATACGTCCATTTTCTACTTAAAAAGCTCTTGAAGTCCCACACTTCCACTAAAACATTATACTCTCCCCAAAACTTACCCTCACATATAATTATATGCAAGCATCACTATGGGTAGATTTTTAGTAAAAATACAAATATTATATGAACATTAAATATTTCAAATTAAGAAAACTTTTCTGCTCCTTAATATCTTTCTTTGTATACTTTGCTGGGTACCTTGTTTTGGACATTTTGATTATCGGCGTAAATAATGCTTTTTACTTATATAGTATCTTTGAGACCCAGTTGACCATTATTGTTTATTCTGAGCTTGAGTGGACAAAGATATTTACCTTGGCTTCTGCTTCAGCTGAAATGCAATCAGGATATAAATATATGTTTGCATGAAACTGCCAATTGTGAATATCTTCAAAAGATGAAAACTTAAAGATATACATGGCTGAATATGCTGCATATGTAAGCTTCCAATGAACAAGAAGTAGCATATTTATTTAAATAATTTTGAAGCTACAAAATTGAGTATGTGTGAAGAATAGTAAAAGTTAAACACGGAGGAGAAGTAATTTTTTTATTGACAAAGGGGG
Source organism: Aquila spilogaster (assembly GCA_024606505.1). NCBI lineage: Eukaryota > Metazoa > Chordata > Aves > Accipitriformes > Accipitridae > Aquila > Aquila spilogaster. The sequence continues at coordinate 18,420 of JANHGO010001795.1, forward strand.
ACTAGGTAATTTGTTCTGGCTTCTCTACAAAACCAACAAGGAACTAACTGGGCAGGTTCAATTGGTACTGTTCAATTATTCAACTGCTATTTCAATTTAGTTACAAAGTTTTATTAATGAGTAGCATTCAGTTACGCTGTTTGTTATGCAATCATTGCACCTAGTTATCCACAATCTGTAGCAAACTTTAAAGTCAAAGAATTAGTATAAAATTGGCATCTTCCCCCCCACCCTCCAATGCCCAGGGCAATCTGGAAGTCCAGTCACTGCCTCTTTGACTTCTTCTGATACTAGACCATTAGCTGGCACACACAACAAAATGCAAATGCAAAGCAAATAAACATAGTAGAAACAAAGGCGTAACCAATGGTAAAGGCATAATCAAGCCAGGATTCTACTACACATGTAACGCTTGCAGTTTAGCAACTTCTTGAATTTGGGATCATCCATAGATTTGTCTATGTCTATTTGTCTCTAAAGAGAGTGAGCATGTATTATCATCCAATAATATAGCAACGGATTTGCAGTATGCCAAGGTTTCCCAGAAATACATACTTGGAGTGGCACAGCTGCTTCTGGATGTGACAGTCAAGTGTGACTGGTTTAAATAATATTTTCATAAAGGCATAGTTCAGGAAGCATAAGATCATGCACAAATGTCTTCTCCTCTGCCTTCAGTTACCAATTAACAAGATTTGCTAAGTTACACATCATACGCCCTTGCACACACCTATCAATGAAAACTAGATATTTCTGATATCCTACTTCAGAACATGCATTTTAACATCATGCTGAAACAACTCACCTCTCCAATATTTCAACATTATAATTCCTTTCTTACCGACTTCTTGTTTGGTCAAAATAGGTGTAGACAATCTATGTTTCCTCCTTGACCAAACTTACAGCGTTCCTTACAAGCTTTGTTTCTTTATCTAGATTATGGCTAAAATCCTTTCTCACTGAGATACCTAGGTAAATTGACATATATAATCTACTTCTAAAGCTTCATTTCAATCCTACTGCCTTCCACTCAGGTCTTTCTTTTTCTCAGTGTTTCTTTATCATTTTAAGTTCTCCCACCTACTCGCTCAATATCATTTTTCTATCATAAATAATATCTGCACATGCCTGTAACACCATACCAAAGCAAAGTATTAACCATATTAAAAAGATCAAATACACACAAATTTAATAAGCTGAAAATTGGCTCAGAAGTTCTGAATTTTAGCAAATAATGGAAAACAATTTCTTAAGCAGAAAATATTTACAGAAAGTTCTACTTTCATCTGAGTAACTTTTTTTTATTGTCACGGTTTGGTACATTGCAACTTAGAATTTTTGTGAGGTTGATTGGCAAAGTGGCATTCCAGTTTGAAATTATAGGAATGTATTTTATTTTTGTCATTTTGGTTAAACTAGAATAAAGAAATTACTTCACTAAAGGTAGACAATTATAAAATCTCTTAATGTGAAGATTTCAGACTCTGAAAAGCAGGATACATCTAGCAACACTGGTCATATCAGGTTAGGTGTACAGTCAGAGCTAATTACCAAGGCACACTCTACATTCCGTGGAGGCTGATGGACACCAGATAACATTTTGTTCAGTAGATCAATTAATTAGGTAGACCATATCTGCCTCAAAATGCCTGATATTCTCCCTTAAACACAGAGGGAATCCAGGCAACTATCTCAAACTAATGATAACAACTTTCAGACAGCTGAAAGTAACTGAAATTAATGCCATCCTACCAGTGTGACTTTTAAAGAATAAGTAACCCCACTCTTCCTAAAATTCACAAGTCACTATGATTAATAACATTGATAGATTTTCGTAATGATGATGGAGTTCCTTTTTCTGCAGAAATCCATGACAAGTGAAAGAGTAGCACACACCATCACTATTCAAAACTGCTTCCACAGCTCCTAGAAGATGGGCAATTTCTGGATAACTAATGTCATACAAAAAGTAGTTTCATGATTTAGTCATTAGTAATTAATAAAGTTAGTCTTATTTTAATAACATTAAAGGCAAGACATAAACTTTGTTTACTGCTATAGAAAAAGATGAAAAGTATTTGCCTGCCACAAATCCTACACATTTGTTGCATTCACGCACAGGAGAGAGTATTAACTGCACCAGTGACTGGTAATAGTTAAACTGTGATAGTTATTGAATTCAACACAAAGAAATTTCCACATGTAAACTTCTATCTGAATACTATGTGGAAGATGATAATTACAGAAAACCTCATGCCATCACCCCATCACAAAGCAGAAAAGATTGCTGCTTTCAAAATATTCCCACTTTGCCAATTAGTCAATGGTTATTCAAGGTGGAAATTCAGTAACTGCTCTCAACACCAAAATGTCGTTCTTTATTTAAACAGATCTAATTAGAATAAAACATAGAAGTTGTATTGACTGCATCTAGCACCTTATCGCCAAGACACATTAGTCCCAGTAATTATAGGTACTGGTATTTTAATTGATTCTCATTAAAAGCCCCTAAACCGGTATGCAAATAGCAACCTGTTTTGACTATAGATCTGTCAAATTAGAAAGTTTCTTCGTAAACATATATCATCCTATGTGCAACCTTTCTAGATATGTTCCTTTTCTAACTAGGAGATACAAATAACAGCTGTGCCCTAAACTAAGAGATCCTACTAGAGACAGACCAGTCTGACTAGAATCACACTATCCTTCTCACATCTGATTAGAAGACTCCAAAAACAACCACAAAACCACTTTAAGAAATATATGTATTTTTATATACTTCCCGTGTTGCACCAGACAGATTAGGAAAGAAAAATTAGAAGCAACCGACAACACCTGGAATCACTGTGTGTAAAGTGCTTTTCAACAAGAGCCCAGATTTCTACTCAACGTAGCTAAAGTACACTGCTTCAAGGAGCTCTCCATGTCCATGCCAGATACAGTAACAATCAAGACCTTGGTGAGCTTCTGGTTTCTTTTTTTCATGAAGTTACCTACTCTAGTGCCAGGACACGAGCCAGGAAAGGGGTATCTTTCACTTTAGCATCAGGATTCAAAAGTCATTTAATTCACACTTAAATATGTGGAAAATATAGTCAAACTCCTAACTATGCCTGACTAAAATAAGGGCTTCTATTTTAAGATTTATTTTGAATTAGAATTTAAAACTTTCTATTCTCTGCCTTAAGTATGTCACATAAAAATTTAAAACACCAGTGAAAACTGGAAACTTTCCACAGCCTCTCATGAGCTCTACATTGGACCCTTACATTTTTGCCATCGCTCGTGGTTACATTTCTAGAAAGGCTATCAGAAAAGGTTTCATCCAATAAGCCTGTTATCAAACCAAGACAACAAACCACAGTAAAATCATCCCACTGAGGAATTTTGAACTCTTTGTAATCACTTTTATTTGATCACATAGTTCATCTTTCACATGGCCAGTCCATCAGTGAATACTTAAAGCATGATACAGACGCTACATGTCAAACACCTGATTCGAGTACCACTTCCCAGATCAATGGCATGCACAGAGATGTTTGTGAATACTGAGCAGTTCGGCGCAGTTTAACATTAGAGTACTAGATGACATTAACATGCAACCTTTGGCTCCCATTGGCTTTCTAAGGCTTTGAAATATTTTCTGTAGGAAAGAGTTTATTGGTAAGGTGGGTAGCGTCCAAATCATTTCTTACTTTGATACAGCCATAAGGGATAGACAGGAGATAAATTCAGGAAGAATTCAGTAGTTTGAGTTGCTTTTGCAATCTACAGTATAAAAGAAAACTGAGGATTTGCAGTGATACCTACAATACCAAGTACTCACTGATCCCTTACACATCTAAGCATAACTGAAAGAAAAACAAGCTAATTTGTAAAGCAAGTTTAATAACACCCTCAGCACTAGCATGCATGCTCTGTCACATGTAGCTGTCCAGATCCCAGAAGGAACTGGAAAATGCAATATTGATCTAAAAACCAGTATGTTCATCAAAAGTATTGGAAGCATCTGGTACCTAATTAAGTGATTGACCAGAAGCAGTATGACTACTTTAGCATAAGCATCTAGGAGATGTTGAACTTTCATTAACAATATTTGCATTTATAAGCATTGCAATATATACTGACAGAACTCAAGCACTGGCTGAAGATACAAAAGCATGTTTACAAGCTTGAGAAAACTGCATTTGGTCCTCAAACTGTTTTCAACTGTCAAAAATATCTTGTGGAAACAAGCACAAGAGATTGAGGGCTCATAAAAGATATGCATAGTGAATTAGGAAAGAAATATATTTAACTCACGGCAGTTGAATTGGCATCAGAAAAATTGAGAATATAATCAGTTACTGTATTTGCATCAAAATTTCTCCACAAAGTGCTTTATCCAGATAGCATCCAGGTAAGACTTTGTAAAGTTACAAGTTTTAATTGGTTAACATCACATCTTCTGAAGTGACCCTGCAGAGAATTGTGTCAAAGGACATATTTCCATCCCTTACAAAATTGCACCATAGAATGGTTTCACTGGAACTGCAAATACAATTTTACATTTACAAAGACGGTCATCAAAATTTTCAGGGATTACAACGAGAAATTAAATTGCTTGTTATGTGAATTTGTAATAAAGTATCTCATAAAAAAAAAAGCGGCAAATGAGCAGTTGTGTTTCTCTACTCATCACCACTTCTCCATCAGGAAAATTAAGCCATGGGAGATTTGGGGAGGAATGAGGGCAAACGTTTTTAGACTGTTAGAGCAATGACCTGTAAATGCATTGTAATTTTTCCATATTTTGAATTTACAAAAGCTGATTACCTTCATAGAAGGTTCATCTTTACTCTAAAAAGAAAGTAGCGTTAGCTATACATGAGACCAATAAATTACAGGGATAAGACTGTGACATTTAAGAGACTTTGATACATGCTCCATCAGGCTTGGTGATTTTGTGGATCCTTCCTGCCTCAAATTCCATAAAACCATTACATAAATTATAAGACTGCTTAGATTCCTCAAGCTTGCCAGTACTTGATAATTTATATGGAGAATTATTTTGGAATAAAATTCCAGGAAGTCACACTCATCTTAGAATAACAACACACTTTTCCATTAGGTTAAACTAATCCCATAATTCTTGTTCTGGAGTATGACTCCCTGTGTGGGAAATTTATATCAAAGTAATTATTCAGAAAAGTTATTAAAAAGTAGTTATTTTGGGACATTTGCATATTCAGACAAGTCACTAATCTCTCTACTTGAATGAGAGAAAAATCTTGGACACAGGCTGGACACAAGTTGTATTCTCTTTACCACATTTATTTAAGACCACTTAGTTTAATGGAAATGAATTAATCCTGCTGCAGCTTCAACTTGTCTGTAATTCATGTAATAAGTACTTTGGAAATTGCCTGATTATCTCTTAAGTGTCTTGGACATCTATCAGCACCATAATAAACAATAAACAAACAAATAGTAGTTTTTAAGAAAAAATAAAATCATTGCATACAATTTTCCAATCCCTCCATTTTAAGTGGCATAATGGAAATATTTCACAGCTGAAGAAAAAAAACATTTGGGTTTGATTCAGCTGTTTAAGTGACTGTAAGTGATATGGGGAGGTATTAGTCCTTTAAACAAGTTACTCTCAGCATTGTTTTAGCACTTTTAGTATGAATACTCTGCATAGCTTCTTTGCAAGTGGAGTATGGTGTGATTTAATATTAGCAAGTTCTAAAGCAAAAGACATTAAAGTATAAAAATCTACCCAACATACATTTTACCAGAAATTAGGGTTACAATATATAACTGGAAATGGTAGATCAGCCCTTAAGAGCAGAAGTCTAAACCTTTCTATCCAATTTGACAACAGCCTCTAATAACATGCGGCTCAGACAAGAAATGCGCTCAGTATGCAAAATTACTTCTCTAAGGCTTCTTTCACACTGACCTTCAAGTTGTTCACACCGACTTACAAATACGTAACTTTGCAGTTACCTTTACATTATTGGAATTTGACTGAGAATCCATCCCTAGAAGAGTTCTGCTTTCCAATCAGACCTACAGTGTTACTTCTAATTAAAAACAAGTTTATTGAAGTAACACCAGTATCTCATTATTATGGACAACGCACATACCTAATTTCCATTAAGTGCTAAGAATTTAGGACTTCTAAATATCATACCACAAAGGGCGGGGGGGAGGAGGAAGTGTACCTTGTTAGATGAGGGGTGTTTGGGTTGGAGCACAGGCAAGGAGGGACACAGACTGTGTGAAACAAAATTATAGTTTCTATTTCGGAATGCATGATGTCCCAAACACTTGTTCCTTCCCTCAAAACACAGCAATAGGAATTGCCTTAAATGCACGCTCCATTAAATTCCATAAAAACAGTGCTGGAGAAGCTGCAAGCTATGAGTTTCAAAGGATGCAGAGGTGTTCTTCCCCTGCTAGCTCTAGGACAGGTATTTTTAAAAGATAACAATCTAAACCAGTAATTAAAAAATGAAGCTAAATTTAGTGAGAGGGGAATGTCATTGGCAAAATAACTCCAGCGAGTGAATGACCTGACCATACATGCAATCACAAGGTAAGAAACTAATTTTCGTGGACCTCTGCTCAATTATTGCGAGCTGGCACACTGTTGTCAGTTCTAAAGGTTAATGCAATAATGAAAGATGACAATCTCTCCTAAGCGATTACTGAATGCCCAAGCAGGTATTCACATTTTAAATTAAAGGTGCTCCAAGCAGCCTGAGGATATAAGGTTTGTCCAAAGTCTCTACCACAGCCTGTGCCGAGTGCTTACCGAGGCTCTGCTACCCTGAAGTGTCGTGTACAGCTCAGATGCCAAGACGACGGCAAACAGCTGAATGGAATATTCTGCTCAAAACTGGGTCAGAAATTTACATCACCTGAACTGTTTATAATTGAATCCATTGTGTTTTTTCAGAAGACAAAACTTTCGGGTATTTGCTCATACCTAATGTTGATCTGTGTTTCCGAGAATCCCATTTAAATTTTGTGAGATATATTAGGTAAATGGGGAATTAAATTCTAAATTAATAACCACAATTCCAATTCCGTTTTTAAAAAAAACCTTTACAGGCCAATCTGAGCTCACTGATGGCTGTCATATCTTTATCTGGAGGTAGTGTACTCCAGGGACAGACCCAATACGGAAACATTCAGCATGCCCAAACAAATGCTCCATAAATTGCACACAAATATGCTACCTGTGATGGAGCTAACAGAGGAGGAGAGGGGACTAACACCCCTTTATGCTCTGGGTAATCTCATGCCCACTTCAGTCTCCATTATGCCATTCATAAATAAAAACATAATTAACAACTAGCATCAATGAACTAGAACTAGTGGGCTGTTCAGGCATAGATTTCAACTAAAACTTCAGCCCTGACAGCAATCAACACTGAAACAGTCTCTTGGCCACCTCAGCTTTAAACACAGCAGTGATCATCTCACATTCATAGGTACCACTAACATCTGTAAGATTTTCTAAGTACCCCCCAAGCAATTCACACAAGGCCAAAAATGACAACAGTGATAATAATGTCTCCTTTCCAAGTGAGAGGGCTTTGTAATTAAGTAATGCATTAATCATGCTTTGACCATTTCTTGCAAGTCTTGGGCCATTTTTTCAAATCATCTCTGCCACTAAAATCCTGGAAAGCAAGTCTAAAGTTTAATTTCAATGTTACTTCGTATTACCTTTAAGCAGATGAGGAAGGTTTAAAAAGTGAAAGAGCATAAAGACAGTGTAATCACCATAGCCTCCTCCAGGAAAATAAACTGTTATAAACTTCTCAAGACATCATAAGATGTAACACTTAGAAATTATAACCAAACAGAGGGTATGAAGTTTTACACAGAAGTAGTTTAACTTGCAGTTTTTACTAGCGCCAAGATTTAAGAAAGGGTAAATAGCAAGTTCTAGCTGGAAAGCAAACCAGAGGGAAATGGTACATGCTCAGTGCTCAAGGAAGAGGTTTTAGAGAGCCAGAATACATTAAGTCAGTTTTGACCTTAAACACACTTTTTTGGGATCATTGTAGTTGGTGGTTATAAGACAGTTATTAGTTTTCATAAGGAATATGTCCATTTGAATCACAAAGAGGAAAAAGAACAATCTACTTTTTCCCACAACCCTTCATTGGCTTAAATTCCTACTTGGTACTAATTCCATTGCAACAGAAGGGTCAAAGATGAAATTGCAGGGATGATGTGACCCACCATGATCAGAGGGTATGTTTAATCCCAAATCAGAAATATAAAACTGTATCTTTAATGATGCATATAAAGTAATTATTAAATATCTAAATGCTGGAATTCAAGCCTCTTCATGCCAGCATGACAGACAGCCTGATGAAAGGAGTGAGAATTATAAAAGGAGACACTGTAATGATGTTTCTCAGCTCCAGGTAAAATGACAAACTAGTAGTTACTGCTAAAAATAAGAAACATTTAAACTTTTTTTTTAAACTATAAACAACTCCAAGCAGTTAGCACCTCCCTATGAAGTTTTACATATTCCTTAGAAGAGAAAAAAAGCAAAATAAACCAGAAGAAATTCAATTAAAGTATTCATATTTTAAGCATTTAGCACTGATAACAGGTTTTGCTGTTAAGATTACATAAATTATATAGTACTCCTGTTAAAAGTAAAGGTTAACACATCCACCTGTTGCATTGTGAGGAAGAAAAATTTCTGATAAAGTGTTCTGGAGAATGTAGTTGAGTTCCCTTCTTTGAAACAGGAGCAAATGATGAGTGCCCTAATCCCATGCAGATTACGAGGAAGCAGACAGCAGTTTTCCTGGGTTTAAGTGCTAATGAGGTTTTGATTTTTAAAAGCAGCATAGCAGCATGTAAACACTGGGGCAGGAACAAATGCAAAATGATAAGGTCCTAATGATTTTGCGGTCACCTGATCTTTTGTTGCCAGAGACGGTAAAATGCTTTGATTCACAGAGAAAGGATTTCCGTAGAACACCAGATTAATAGCTTCAGGAATGCTGAGCTATCTCTTGAACGGCTGAACTACTAATATAGACTTGTTATTTACAGAAATACAGTTTTTGTCATGATCTTTCTCATTAGGGAGTGTTTACTCTAAGTCCACAATAGCTATAAGACACACTCAGGTGCACAGATGTGGCACAAACCTGACCCAGTAGGAAAAACTTTCCTATCAGTAGGGCCTCATGTGCAGAGCTCCTTCCTTTACAGATGGTCATCGAGTCCCACTGCAACTCTCTTCAAAACTCATTAATCCCTTTCAGATCATTTTATGTGTAGACACAGCAAGTCTTGTTTTCAGCCACACACACATAACTCTCTGTGTGTGTGGATGTCCAAAGTGGCAAAAAGCTACTGAAGCTGTGTCACTTGAGATAATTAAATAGTTATCTGTCCTGAATTATTTTAGTTCTCATTTGTAATTTTTTCAGCAATGTGAAAAAGTTCTCTGCAGTCCCAGTTCTGGGAAAGATGAGAAAAGAAATTCAATATTAAAATGAAACATCCCTAAAATCTTTCAGATTTGGAAGAGTGTAAAATTAAGTAATGTGAGTCCTTTTTAGTAAGATCTTCAGACAAAAGGGTTGTGTAATACCTAGACTTGTTGGTAATTTTTTAGTGGGAAAAATGCCCAAAAAAAGGAAAAGGTAAGAGAATGTAATGACATTTTTTACTCAAACTGAGACCTAACATTTTCAACCATTGTTCTTAATGTCATTCAATACTACATCCTTTTTTCTTCAAATTAAAATGCTCATGCAATCAGAAGTGAGTTTTGTTATAATTTAGTACCTGGCAAGAATTTACTGATTTCAGCACAAAAGGGTTTTAATTCCCACCCGAGAGGAAGAGATTAAGCCTAGGGTTAAACACAAAGTGAACTCCTACCAGCTGTCCTTTAAGCAAACTGAACAAAATGGATTGAAAAATAGAACACTGACCCCAGTACACATAAAGTTCTTTGTTTTGAAATATTTTGTGTTTTAAACCGATCTTTGTTATTCTTCATGTAGTTTAAGAAACAAAGTATTAACCACTTTTTTTTCATATGGTAAATATCAGTGGTATCCTTTTTATTGCTTTCCATTATTGCTTACACTTTTCCTTTTAAATATCAGTGGCTGATGGAGGATAATGAAACAATCAGGTTTAAAAGAGTCTACATTTCACACAATATTATTTTTGTCATTCTGCTCCTAGGTCAAGGTCAGAGAGGGAAATACTGTTCACAGGCTGTCTTTACAGTCTCAGTGGTCTCCCTAATGGAGTGATTAGGGTTGGTCGAGCCTAACTGCAACACCACACCAAATAGATGCATTTGTAGTCCCAGCTGGCAGAAAGGGCTCATTCTGGTCTGCTTTTGCTGGAAAAAGCTTTTTAAATCCTCCCTTTGCCAAACGCAGCTCAGGGCTTACAGACAGAAAGGCTAGCTCTGGGAAAAAACACATCCGTGAAAAATAAACATATAGCAGAACTGGCCAATGCTGCATCAAATGCTTTCCTCAGATCACTTAAAAAGGTCCTGAGGAAGATTATATAAAGGTGATACCTTCTGTAGAATGCACATAGCTTAGTTAGTTAATACTATTACAAACTCACACAATATTTTTAATTCGGCCTCAACACTGCATCTTTATTATTTTAAGTCTGCTCAGAGGGAGAGACACATCAGATAATACCAAATCATGTTTTCTGAACCCCTCAATAAAACAATATGCAACTTCTCAGTGAAGGGGGGTGTTTCAGCAACAAAAGTATAAGCCTTCCATGTCAAAACGAAAGAAGAAAGTGAGATGCCATCAAGTCCTAGAACATGCACAACAGCTACACTCCTGGCCTCCTCTCAGATGACAGCAATACCTAAGACTATTCACAGCCTGCAAACTGCTGTTCTACAGTCATTAGGTTAAACAATCTGAAAAATGCACTAAAACCCCAAATAATTACGAAATGACAAAAGATGTATTTGTATATAATTATGTTACCCAGATTTTTTTTATTTTTTTTTTTTTTAATTAATGAAATCTTTTACTTTTACTTCGTGGTCCTCCTTATCCAGACTCCTCTAAGAAACTGTAGATCTTTCACATGCACCTTACAACTGTGTAGTTATATACTATGTGAGTTTACATTAAAGGTGAAATGACATTTTTCTTTATATTCCTGCATCTAAGCTATCTTACTATAAATATACCTTTATACTTCCCACCATGTTACTAACAATATAGAAAATAACAAAAAGATCAGATCAGGTGAAAAAACTTCCAAGTTCATATTATAAACTCTAGCCTTTTACTTTTTTCTATTAGAAAATGCACTAATTTTATTGCTATTTCACAAGACCTTCAAAGGCCACGCTATTCTTAAATATAGCAATCCTCCAACAAAATATTGTCCTTTTACTCATAAGCCTTTATTTGCTAGTTGCAGATGATATCACATTCACTTTTTAAATAATATTTAAAGGTCAAACCAATAAGGCATAGAAAATGTTGAACATCTTGTAAAATTTAAACTAGGCACTGCAGAAGCCACAGGGGGGTACTTGCTAGAATGATCGAGCACTTTTTAACATATTTATTCAATGATTACCAGGGGCACAATGTAATCCACTTCTAATGGAAACCCATGGGAGGGGAAAACTCTGCTGAAAATTAATAAAAAAAGTCTTCAGAGTTTTTTCCTCATCTGTTTTCAAACCATATGAAAGAGAAGTTATAGCTCAGAATACATCTAAACTAGTTTATTATAAAGGTGCCTAAGCTAATTCTAAATTGCTTCAGGCAATAGGGACTTCTAGATGAGGGAGGTGACCAAGCTGGGAAGCACAGGGGTCCACAGGGCAGACAAACCCCATCGCTCTTGGGAGATTCTTGGGGTATTCAGAGCATTACTGCCAACACGGGCAGCTTCTCATACAGGATAAACTTCTTTTTAGCTACTTACCTAAGCAACTCAATCTCACTGGATAATTGCAACTTTGTTCTGTATGCTATCACCTCATCCCTGAGGTGCAGAAAATACAGATAGGAGAAAGCGTTGATTTTTCTAGTTCTGACTAGTACAATTTACCAACACAAACCTTTAGTCAGCCTGTATCAGATGCTGCTAAAGTGATCTAATCTACATGCAGAGGTAACAAACAGGTAGATATTAAATTACAATCGTGTTTCTATTTGAAATTAAGTGTGTGCATTTTTTTCTTATGTCATAAATTTGTTCCTGTTAGAAGGGACCTTAGGGGAGCCTATAACCTGCTACTCAAAGGGTCTCAATGAAGTTGCTCAGGGCTTTATCCAGACCGGTATTTACGGTCTGTCATGCCAAGTTCTAGGTGTTCAGTCTACAACAGCAATCCCTGAAGCCATAAATTCCTATATTGTGCATAAAGAGCATTAAACACGTCAAAAGAAAATTCAAAACCAACAGTGACTCAGAGGGGTGTTCTGAAATCAGCACCTTCTACCCTCGTAAGAAATACAGCTTTCAGTTCTTCTGAGAAAAAGTATTTAAATCAGTTCTCTTTCTCCCTGCTTGGGTAATTGCTGCAATCTATAAGCCGTTACATACGAAGTGTCAAGACATTTCTCTGATCACACACACACGAGAAGAGGGAGACAGACCTGCGTTTCACGAGAAGTCACAGCTGGAATGCCACGTAGGATGCTGAGCCTGCAGATGTAGACGTGCCAGCAGAAAGACACCCCAGTGCTGACAAGAGACAGCAGCCAAGCTCCTCCACCCTTTCAAAGCTGAGATAGTTTTGCCCCACCAGAAAAATAACTTTTGGATGCCAAAGTTCAGGGACAGCTTCCAGAGGCATCGCCAGGTTTTGACTGACAGATGGTTTCCACCATGGTGGATTGAGCCCTTGTTCAGGTCCCTGTAATTCTGGGCATAAACTCTGTTTCAAGGTACCAACTAGGAGGGTGCTTGAGCGCAGTCTTTTTCAAGCATTAATTTAATTTAAACAAATGCCTAAGGCACTGTTCAGAAATGCATTAACTTTTAATGGTAAGATAAGAAAAGAAAGCCTTCATGACAATACAGTTATGTTCTCCATCGAAAACTTAAACATAAACCCTGGAGGAAAAACAGAAAGAGCATAGTAGGAAAGAAAACTTTTAAAGCAAAACTTGACTTCCATTATTGCTGCCACATGAACATTTCAAAGTACACCTGTATGCCAGATACGCTAACACTTTGGAATTGAGTGGGCACATGTGGCTGTAACAGATATTTATGTATGATAATTATGAGAATTTGTATGAGATTTACATATGTAATTATGTTAATATATTAATATGCATGATATTCATGAGACTTTATGCACTCAAATATTACTGCTATAGCTTACTAACAAAGTTAACTTTATGTGTCCATCCTACTACACAGAGCTGCACTGCACTTGCTTCAGGGGAAAACTGTCTCCAGACAGATGGGTTTTAACAAGACTACTTTCTTAGAAATCCCTTCTAACAGGGTATTTGAGAATTTCTGTTGAATAATATTTATCAGTTTTTGCAGACTCACCTCCCTTTTTCTAGGGTATCCTCCTCTGAGTTTGATTGATGGAGTTAATTATTGTGCCAGCATTATCTCACAACAGCAGTACAACTTTCTGCACAGCTTGTTGTTATCATGGGTATCAAGTTGGTATTGACAGTCCAAACACCAACAAAAATGCAATTTTCATATTCTCAGAATGTTAAAATATAAAGAAATTCCTCCTGCTCATGGTCTATCTTTGAGACAAATTCTCTCTCCTTCCACAGAGATCTTAAATATTGTATTTCTAGTAAATTTTAAAATATTCAAACCTCCATCTTATTCAAAAAGCATCAGAAATCCCTTAATCATTTATAGATTTGTTAGCTTGCTTGCTTACTTAGACTGAATGCTTGTGTGAGCTGATGTGTTGTGTGTAGATGTATTGGCTTTGTGTGGCAAGGTTTTGGTAGCGGGGGGGGTTACAGGGGTGGCTTCTGTAAAAAGCTGCTAGAAGCTTCCCCTGTGTCCGACAGAGCCAATACCAGCCGGCTCTGAGACGGACCCACTGCTGGCCAAGGCCGAGCTAATCAGCGATAGTGGTAGCACCTCTGGGATAACATTTTTAAGAAGGAAAAAAAGTTGGGACAGACGGAAACTGCAGCCGGAGAGAGGAGTGAGAACATGTGAGAGAAACAACCCTGCAGACCCCCAGGTCAGTGAAGAAGGAGGGGGA
>JANHGO010001796.1:0-32672 GCA_024606505.1 Aquila spilogaster
GCCAGTTACTGTTGTGCAGCTCTCAGGGGGTTCCCTCCTATTTCTGTAGCACAGGTTAACCAGCCTGCAAATGTATCCGAGGCGGTTTCACTGAAGATTTGAAAGACACCTGTGCCTGTGGTAGGAGATGAATACGGGCTAGAGCTGCTTCTATCATCTATATTTCTTAAAGAGGCGAAAGCAGGAGCAGGTAACAGTACATTTCTCTCTCAGGAATTGTTTTCAACACAGTTGGGTGTCTCTGCTGCAGAAGAACACACAGCACATGGCACAACAGAACCTCTGGGCCCGGATGAATGTCCGCATGACAAAAACTGTAGAAAACTGGCAATCAAGAGGTTTGCAGACAAGCTGTGAGCCCACACCAGCATAAAAGTCACAGCAATTTTTTTACTACTGCTTTTACTGTAACAGTTAAGTAATTCTTTATCACACAGATAATTTAACAGGGAAGTTTTACATTCAGGCTTCAGCTAACCAGGATTAACTTCTCAGTGCGTCACTATTTCAGACAAGCTTCCATGTGAAGTAGATTGTTGTTTTCTTAATCTCTTCAGTTTCCCTGTGGAGTTCAGAAAGAGCTTTACTCTGTCTGTTGAAAGGAAGGGTTTGTTAATTTTTCTAACCTAATAGCCAGGAGAACTGATAATTATCACAAATACGTTCAAGACGCATCCAGTGGCTTTTGGTTACTTCTGCTGTCTTTTACAAACCAAAGAATTCAGCTCAAATTATTGCGTATATTTTGTGTCTTCGTGTCTCTCATCCCCTTTCTTTCCATTAGCAGATAGAGACTGTCATTTGTATTGGCTGCATGGCAGAGATGCAAAAGGTTCCCTGTAACACTTCTAATCCATTGCTTGAATTGGTGTCTGTAGGGATTTGTTTTGCCTTTAATTTAGATTTCATTTGGCCTTTTTTCCATTACAAATATGTTTTCTTTTTCCCAGTATGATTTATAATCTGCTGAGGACTGTATGAAGTTCCAAAGAGGTCTGAAGATATTCTTCCTCTTTGAAATCACTCATACATTCCCTGGGAGGATTTTCCAACAGTCCTTTGACACAGATGACACAGGAGAGATTATCTCCCAGCAGCTATTCTCAGTCTCGGTCCACCTGGTCCCCTAGAAGTGACCAGCAGCTAGATCCAATTCCTGAGTGCAGGGAGCTGCTGAAAATCCCACCTTGAATATGTAAGTGAAAATGCCCTTGTCCTGGAAGGTGAGTGTGTCGGATGACCCTGTCTCCAAACCTTAACCCCAACGTTGATGCCAGCAGCACAGTGCACTTAACTTAGTTGTATTGCTGCTGATTTGCACTAGTACCAAAATTCAGACTGTGTGACACAGGAAAATATGATACAAGAGAATAATAAGGGAATAAGAAATAAACATTTTAGCTTCAGAAGGACCCAAAGAGGCTACATGAAAAAAACAGTGTCTTTGATACTGCATTTTATGTGTTCTTTTATTGTTATTATTATCTCTGTTTAGGACAAGAGCACTCATCTCTGGCAGAATCTCCTAGGAAACAATGATTGTACAAAGCCATGCCACCAAATAGATGCAGGCATGCACACTGCCAAGCCCATCCTGTGGTTTTCTGCCTCATTTTTCTCTCTACTCCCATTTTCAGCAATTCTGCATAGCCAGATAGAAACATCTCTTTCTTATGATGGTGTCAAGCTGCACCTTTGCGCCCAGGAGGAGCCAAGTGAGTCCCTTAGCCTGGTGGATCTCATAAACTTGGCAGTGGCTTTCAAGTAAGTATCCATCCATCCCTGTTTGCTCTCCCTGGTGCTCTCCCTGCAGCCCATCTCCTGTGTTGGGATCCCTGTGGTGTATGAGCCATTGGGAGCCTCTGTGGGGCACAGGCAGGGAGGCTCTGGGAACTTACAGCACAAGCTCATGCCACAGCTTCCTCAGCTCGGGACCTCATCAGTTTAAAAACTGTGTAATAGCAACAGATCTCTATTAATACTGAAAGGTTTATGTAGGATAAGGCTGCAGTATGAAATCATCAGTGTTAGTCAATGCAGGCAGGTAGCAGCCATGTACACTGTTGTTTGCTCTCTCAGCTTCCTGGAAGCAGATTTTCTTACCTGCACAACGCTGCCCACGACAGTAGGGCTGTAATAGTGCAAGCCCTCACCCAGGGAAGGGTTTGCATCCAAAACCAGAATGATTCTTCCCAGCTAGAATTCAAGAGAGACTTCCAAGGTAGGATCCTCTTGCGCACGCCTATATGATGTATTTGATTTTAAGCTGAATTGCAAGACAGGAGCTGGCTTTTTTCATACACCCTGGCTCAGCATAAAATGAGTTCGTTTTGAGCACTTGATCTTTGTACTTTGGCAATGGCCTTGCAATGCTACTCACACTGGCAATCTGCGGGTGACTGTAATTCACACTTTGGTAATATGGCTACAGTGCAAAGCACATGGTATGCAGGTGCACAGGGGTGTCAGAAGGCTTGCCCACAGCTACATGCTGAAGTGAGAGCTCAGTCATGTGTGCACTTACCTCTCTGCACTAGGAGCTGCAGGCTTGCTGGGCTGGCTGGCTGCAAAGTTCCCAGGAATGTTTGCAATGGGAGCTGCTGCCCTTAAAGATCAAGGCTGCATTTTCCTGCCTGGCAGGGTCAGCATTCTGCTCCAGCAGAATGGGAGATCAGCGGATTCATTTCGTCTTTTATAATATTGTATGTTCTGATGGTCTTATTGCTTAATTTTTTTTGGCATATGCACAGACAGCCCTGTCCTGCAATTAACTGCGGTAGGTGCTATATGGAGAGCCGGAACATGATCTATTCCCCAAATTGCTTACAATATTGAGTAGGTTTGAACCTTCCACATTACTGATTGAGAGCCAAAAGTCCTCCAGGAATGCAAGGCAGCAAGACATTACAGGTAGCACGAGCACCTTTTGCGAGTAAGTGGCTGTCACTCCATCCACAATCCTCGTCACCCCTGTGCTTCAGTCTTTGGGGCACCCACACCAAAGCAGCAAAGCAAGAGTGCAACATCTGATACGTCAATGACACAGACTGTCCTGGATCCCTGTAGGAAGTGATTTAGGAGTGAGAGCTACTAAGCCGAGCAAGTCACTGACCTGTAGACAGGAGGTGTGGCAGCAGTTGGATTAATCACAGCTGGCTCTGGCCGCTAGGCAGCAAGGCCAGATGTGCAAAGGCAGTCAGCTCTCCGAGGCTTGGAAGCCCTGTCCTTCCTAAGTGAGGTGCTCCTGAAGCCTGCTAGGCCTTTAAGAATTCGCTTCTGATAAGGAAAAAAGCAAACGAGTGAAATCTGAGCCTGAGGAGCCTCTTTTTTTTCCCCTTCCAACATGTGATTTGTCAGGGCTGGCGCTGCTGAGCTGGGCCAGCAGGTAGCAGCCAGGGCACAGACCTCTGGAGCTGAGTCAGCTGAAAGAACAGCATTTTTTTCTCCGTCATTGTTTGCCCTTCACATGCTGCATCTGTGGGGCAATGAGCTGAACCCCTTAGCCCTTTCTCGGAGCCAACAAACCAACCCAAAGCATGAGAAACAGCGAGGCAGGGGCCGAGGAACTTCCAGGCCACAGCTTCCTTCCCATTGTGGCCTCCTCCGACCATCCCCTCCATCTCTGCCTCCATTCTGCTCAGTTCTGAACCCAGCAGGTCCTGGGCCAGTTCCCGCTGACTGTCTGCATTGCAGGCTGCTGCTCCTCCCTCTAACAATCCCCTTTTTCCTCTGCAAGGTCCTCTGTGAGGTCAGGCGTTAACATCTCATTTCCCCATAGGATGCGGGGAGCCTCACGTGCACGCTCATATCCAAACACATACGGTTGCACTGGAGAGCTAGCTGTGTCTCTAAGAAATGCCTTTTGAAGGTGCAGAATAGCAGCAGCTTTTGTTAACCATCAATTCCGAGTTACAGAAAGCTGCACACATTGCTTAACAAACGATAATGGAGGGACAGTGAGTTATTGCACTTCTAAAAGCCTTAGCTGCAAAACATTAGCACATGCAGACCGTCGGGACAGTTGTGATTAATGGTTTTTTTTCTTCCTTTGGGATTAGAGGTTGTAACATGAGAGGAACAAACAGAGATTGAATGCTTCTACTTCACAGTTCCTGTCTTTTTATTTACTTGTGATTCACTTATGTTATTCACTTAATTGTAAGTGCATAGTTGTAATGCTTCTGTGATCTGTACATAAAGGAACATCAAGCGTCATCTCAAAGGGCAAAGTGATTACATTTGTGTAATTTCTCATGCTAAAAATCAGCCTTTAGGTATCTGCTTAAGATTCATCATTTCTCCTTATATCAATATAATTAGGATCACTACAAGCAGTCAAATACATACGTTTTGGAAAAAAATAAGTGACAAGCAGTAACATTTGGAGTAAGCGTAACAGTCCTGTGTGAGGAGGGTGCACTGCCAGCAGTCCTCTCTTGCGTGGTCACAAACAAAATCCACCGGAGATGCTTTCAGTTCGAAAGCTTTGGTTATGTTGCTGAGGGTTCAGGAGTCTGAAAGAAGGCAGAATTGCCTCCTGATATTTCTCATCACCACTCACCCCTCGGTGAGTGTTAGAACTGCCATGTGAGAAGGTGCTAGGGGTGCAAGAGCACCAAGGGCAGGCTTATGGCTCACTGCAGCAAATGGCACTGGATGTCTTTATTTTTCTGGCTGTTACGTTTCAGGAATTAGTATGGCGTTAATTTAAGTTGTGGGTGTGATTTTCCCTAGGTGGCAGAGCTAAGTAATAAGGAAAGGGACACACTGCTCCATCTCCCTGCCCTGCTGCTCTCAGTGAGTGGGAGAAGCTTTTAAGAGATGAATGGAGCAGGGAACGGGCAGCATCTGCTGCCAGCTAAGCACAAACAGAAGGGGAGCGATTTGATTGAGCTAGGAAGAAATGATTTGTACCCAAATCAAGGAAAGATGCAGGAGCAGTTGTGAAAATCAATTTCTTTTCCAGATTCGTGCTAATCTGTTCTGCCTTACGCTGGGGTAAACGGAAGGAGAAAGATTAACCTTTAGATTCTTGTCAGGAAGAGGGGGGAGAATTGCACATAATGCCACAATACTGAATTATAATTCAAGCAGTGAGTTAAAACAGCGACAACATGCTTGTATTGATGGGTACAAATTTCTTATCTAACGTTATATTGAATTTCTCCTTCAATGTTTTCTCTATTTCTTCATCTGCAAGGATTCTGATTTCCACCAGATCCATGTTATCCTTATAATTGTACTTTATCTCAGTAAGTTTCCACCCCACGAGCGCCCGGACCCCATCGGCAGTCTGCAGGCTGCAGATGGACTTGGTAACGAAAAGTGAGTCCGGTTCAGTCTGCAGGTGCAGGTTTCTGGCTCTGAACTCTTCTATGTCTCGTGGCTGAAGGGTGAAGAGATAAACTCGACGGCAAATTTCTTTGTCCACGTTATGAGGAGCAGAGTCACTTCGGTTGGGAACATACTGCTTCCTTTTCACCTTCTCGAGGTACCAGGTCCCATTCTCTTCTATGAAGCGGAAGATGCCGGGCGTCTGAGGCTGATCTTTCCCCGAAATCAGCTCCAGCGGCTGCCATATCTGGTAGGCCATCCCAAAACCCCCATCCACAATGTAGGATTTGTCGTGAAGCACCACTTTTAGCAGCAGATGATCCATGTCGTCAGCATACACATCATACTCCGGGACATAAACATTTGATCCCAGAAGGGTGACGTTGTACCCTAAGGTTTTCAGGGCCCAGGATAAGAGGTGGTTGTTCTCCATGCACCAGCCCCCGCGTTTCTTCCTCACTATCTTGTCGTAAGTGGCTGCTAGGTCCAGCTCGATGCTTTCCCCACAGTGGATGCTGAGGTTCTCAAAAGGAACTGCTCGGATGTGGTGCTGGAATATTTCCGTCAAGGTTTGCAGGTCTGCTTTATCATGGGAGCCCCGGTAAGAAATTCTGGCAAAATACTCCTTGATGTCCATGCTGCCTTTGAGAGAAGGGTGAAAAAACACCACAGTTTGTGCCAGAAGTAACGGAAGGATCTTCCTCATCCGTTATAGTGGGGCTGTCATCAATATGAACAACCCGCTCAGAAGAGGAACGGGGTTTGACAAATGGCCCTATCAAAGGCAGCTGAGTGCAAGTATTAGTGCTGGGGGAAGCCAATGGGACACTGCTGATGAGCACAAATGTTATTTTTAATTGTTTCTTTTACAGCTGTGACAAGAAGCTCCAGCTGTGCTAAGCACATTTCGGCTGAGTTCCTGCCCAGCAAAGCTACAGCTCTCTGTAGGAAGAAACAAAAACAGCAACAGCTCTGTTTCCCTGCTAGAAATTATAGGAACTGAGACTCTCCAGCTCTGAACTGCTTTACATGTGGTTTTACTCAGCAAAGCAGAAACAGAAAACAGACCCCTCCTTCCTGCAGTGCAATCCAGAGCCTCTTCTTCAGACACATCTGAAATAAATCTTCCTGCCCATAGTGTTGTCTCCATTATTTAGGCAGGCTGGCAGGGGCTGGCCCCACCTGTATCTGCTCTCAGTGCTGGTAGCAGCACATATGACCTGGAGCACATATCTGGCTTTAGGGCAGTGAGCATCGCCTTCCTCTATCCAATCTAAAGCAGAAGTTTTAGCAGGAGGCTGTGTTTCATAAGCACAGGGGAAGAAAGCAGCCTGAGGACCCCAACTCTTTGCAGTAAGGTTGCGAGAAATGGGATTTTTATGTGGCCACATGCCTTGGTTATCTCACCCTGGCACCACTGTGTCTCAGAGGGCTCTGAGTGCAGAGCACTGTTCTTCAGATCAGTGGCCTGAGAGGTCCCAAAATGCTCTGAGGTATCCATGTGTGGATCTTAGGGCAAAACCATGAGAACAACTCCAACTGTTTAAGTTCTCAGTATAGTGAAAAGTAGCACACAACAGATTGTATGGGAATTCGGGAGAGATAGTTTCAGTGTATACACGAAGCAATGAGAACACAAGCTTTCTATTTGGCATAACGTCCTGGGAGAAGCAGAGGGTGCTCCCAGGGAGGCGGCTCTGCACATTTAGGATACACATGTTCAGAAATCTCTCACTATTACACCATGACCACCAACAGGTATATGAGATTCAACAAGCAGGCCTGAGTTATCAAACATCAGGTTAAGAGTGTGCAGTCATTACTCTGGGCCTTCTCTTAGCTCAGCTTCTGACTTGTTCCCACGCTTTTCCCCAGAGCATCACAACTGCAACGTTATTAATATTTGGAGATGGGTTTTTCAGAAGCATAGTTCTTGCGGTGGGAGCTTTAAGCCGGTATCAGCAGCATTGAGCTTCTCACCCCCTCACCCCCACATCCCTTTTCTCTCTTCCTTTCCTTCACTTTGCCAAAGTAGGTGAAACATTTGTATTAACTTAACATTGTCGTTCAAGAGTTTATCTGTCTTCCTGTCTGCTTCTTGTGGTTGCTTATAAGGCCCTTTCAATAGCTATATTTGAAATAAGTCAGATGGCACAAACACCCGATCTGTTAGAGGCTGATAACCACGTAAATAATCTGTTACACTGACACAAAAGGAGGCACTGGGAAGCAGCTGAGCGTTTGCTCCGCTGTTACACAACCTAGCTGTTCGCTGCTCTCAGACCTAGCTCACTTCCTGGTTAGGAAGAGCTCAGCCACCTCAATTCAGGGGTTAAAAAAAGGTCTTACCTGGAAAATCAGTTCAACTGCAAACGGATCTCCTGGGGCTTGGGGGGGATTTATTTTAGGCAAAGCAAGTGGCGTGGCTGGCTGTCCTTTACTTAGCACAGGGTCGAGGGCTGTCCAGCTCCCCTCCTGGGGAACGTCCTTTCTCTCAACTTGCTTCCACCCGCCTCTGTCAGATTGCAAAAGCTGAAAGAGGAGGGAAGAAAAAAAAAGAAAAAAGAAAAGGGTGGAGCACATGGGCTGTAGTGAGCAAACAAAACTGACAGCACTGACTCAACCCGCATGCTAAACCTGGTCCTTATTAGAGCAGAGGCTGCCTGACATTTCCCTTTATTTATTTCATGCTGCTATCAGCAAATCTTGAGCTAAGAAGAAAAGGGTGAGCTTTTTTTGTTTCGATGTCTGGCCAAGTGCACGTCAGTAATGTGTGCTTCCCGTGGGTACTGGCTTACTGGTTGTTTGGGTACATGGGAAAGAATCTTTGCATTCATTGTGTCTGAAAAGCAGCAAGATTTCTGGACGGTGGCTTGCACCTGTAACCCCCTGCCTCAATCAGCACACACAGCAACTTCAGCGTTTGCTTAATTTGCTCTTTATAATTTACATGCTTGTTTGCTGTTTTGTTTCTATTATTATTATTATTATTATTATTACAGCAAATTTCACAGAATGGAATTTCTCAGGAAAAGGCTGGGCCAGCTGTGTCTGCTCTGATCTCAGCTCAGATTAGCACCTGAGGAAGCTGTGGTGGTGGATGGGCAAACTGGTGAATATGAAGTGTGAACACGTGGGGGGAACTCCATCCCCTGAGTGTGCTTCGTGCTGCTTTTCTCTGTACACATGTTGCTTGCATTATTCCAAGCTAGGTCTTATTAATTCTCGATATATACAGGTGGATTCTTCCACGTTAATTCCCTAACGCTCCTTCATGTTTACTATCACTAGCAAGTTTCATTGAAGCATCAATTTATTGTGATAATTAGTAGAGATAATAAATCAGAGCGGAGATGCCTGTGGTAACACAGCTCCACTGCCAGATCAAAATGTGCCTCTATCATCCCATCAGCATCTGGTGTTTGACCCAACAAGACAGAACCAATGCCCGAGGTGAGAGCTGCTCCAGGGAGCAGATTACCTGCCTTTCTTGGGCTCCTTTGGGCACATCCAACCTAATGAGAAGACTTATATTCCCTAGGTAGAGCTTGCTGTACATGGGCTATTCCATTCTCTTTTCACATGCGTCATTTCAACAAAGAGAAGCCAAAAACCAACCAGGCAGACTCTTGGTGCTTGTGGGAACCATACCAAGAAGAAGTCCAAGGACCCATCACTGCACTGTGCGAGCAAACCCAGCCACAATCCTTGCCTGGAGTTGTTGCTCCTTAAGCCATTAAAACTAAGAGTTCTCGTCCTGCCTACTTGCACCCAAGGTGGTCAGAGGGCTGAAGGTAAGATAAGGTTCATCTTAACCAGGAAGCCCTACCACAGACTGTTTTTGTTTCAGCTCTGTGCCATATCACTGTGGCTCATTCCAGGCTGGCAGGGCAATAAAATGCAATCTATAGCACTGCCATGATATGCCATAAAGCCCCACCTGAACCCGTCCTCAAAACTGACAAAGGACAAAGTCCAGCCCAGGTCACACAGAGCACTTGACCAGCAATGACCTGTAACTCAGTTTCCCAAACTTGGCAGGAGCTGAAGCTCACTGAGCATTTTCTGGAAGAACATCAATGTAATTGCACACAGCTTTTATTTATTTATTCATTTAAACTGCCGACAGCGTTTAATTTATTACTGAAATCTTTCTCTCATCCTGACTCTCCTGAGAGACTGCATCAAATATTCCTCCCTCCCCCCTTTAGCAGAGCATTACGTGCTGCAATGTTTGCTTGGAGAGATACAGGCATAAGGCGCCCTGTTGGGGGAATGGCGTGCAATCGAGTGTCTACTCACCGTTGAACAGCTCCCACTATACTGCTCTCTGTGATGGGCTCTGTAACAAAGTAGAGATTATTATCTTATGTTATCTGGGTGCTTAATATAGAAATGATGTGCTGTTCTACTCATCTGGCTGGTCTGGGTGGGGACGAAAGAAAGGCTTTTAAACTAATAGAACATTTGACGTGTTTTAAATGGAATAAAATCTGAAGTTCTTATGCAAGTTGCAGTTCTTTCATCCTGCTGAGCTCTGGGGTGGCTGGAAAATAAAATGCTGCACACCCCAAGCTGAGCAGCGAGCCCTATCCCACCATTTCCAAAGGGATTTTTATACCTGTAAGCCACTCTAACACATGAGTAGTAAATAATATTCATGGCCTATAAGCAGTATTCGTAATGGTAGGGCTCTCGTGCTTTGTATTCATTGCCTTCCTTATGCAATTACAGATGTCAAGCAGCTGTGGCTACATATCTCCTCTTTGCATCCATCATGTGCAGTCCGGGTGCTGCAAGGAGTCCTCCCCACGGGCCAAGGGAAGAGCCTGCAATGGCAGCAGTGACTTTTGCCCATGGGACCGTGGAAGGGAGTAGCTGTGCTTGAACTGCTTGGCTTTCTCTTGGCAGGGAGTAGGCCAGATCTCAGTTATAGCATCTCAGCTATCTGAGTCATCTTCCTGGGAGCCCTTGAGAGTCAAAAATTCTCTCTTCTGTTTATCCTTACCCTGCCAATATGAGGCTTTTCACACAAGCCAGCACCAAGTATGCTAATGCAGACCAAGATGACCGCTTTGGCCTGCAGGGCCTTCCAGTCCGGAGGGTTTCAGCATAAATCTCTTAAATGCGAGTGGTCATAATTCAGTTAAATTCCATTACAAGGGGAACAATAAGCTTTTCTACATGAGCGGTTTTATCTCATTTTAAGTAGCTGCTTTCATGAAAAATATATCCATTTATGTGGCTTTTATTTTCCCATGGATCATGACTGCTGTGGTGGACAGGTCAGGGTTGGATCCTCAACGACATGTGTCCCCAGCACCCTGGGCCACCCTACAGTTCCCTGTGCTTCTGCCACCCAGCTCCAGCATGGGTACGGAGAAGCAGAAGTCTATTTCACAAGCAATGATCACACCCTCAACGTGTCCTTCTCCATCTTGCCAAGGCTGAGTGGAGGGACAAGATGGAGGAGGTAGTGCTGAAGGCTGTCAGCCACTCTAAGATGGGTTTGGTGGCCACAGAGTGGGAACTGGAAAGGAGAAGAACTCCTGTGTCCCTTGGCCAGACCTGGCTGCTCATGCCTATCTGTCCCACAGCAGTAAGGTGCCTGGCTCCGGCCAAGAGCTGCTGAGCATCCTGAGTTCTACAGCAGTGGCCATGCTGGAGGAAAAGAGGTGCAGACAGGTAGGAAGGCAGCTCTTTCTGGGCTAGGCAGGCACTGACTGGTCTTACACTGCACTATTGGGGTTATGCCATTGGTAAGCTTGCATCCCTCTCCTCAACACCAGCTTCTCCCTTACCACAGCCTACAAAAGCACTGCCCAAAATGCTCCTTACCATTGGGAAATAAAATCACATGCAAGCAATTTCAAAGAAGAAATATATATACGACCAGAAACAGGATCTGAAACCATCTCTGCCCCCGGTCGGGACATCCCCATCTGCAGCTGCTCCATGGCAAACCCTCCTGATGGGATCTATCCCCACAACGACTGCCAGCCAAACAGGAAGATTTCTCCCCTGTCCAAGCCCCTGGGAGCTTGGGGCACCTCCTGCAGCCTGCCGCAGCTCAGATATCTGGTGCAGCAGGTGCTGAGATGTCAGTTTCAAATCTCAGCTCTGCAAGAAGCACACGAGCTCCCTCCCTCCCTCTCTCTTCATCTGACCATTGCGTCCATTGCCTCAAAAAATATTCCAGTGCCTTCCAAAATCAATACACAATATGCCCCCAGAGCACCTTTGGAGACCCAGAGCGTTAATCTTTCTCTCTTCATTTCAGCATCCCACCTAGACACTGGATATATTCCATTCTCCTAGCTTTTTTGTGCAGATATATATTCCCAAGATTAAGCAGTTAATAAATGCCATCATGTTAAGCTGTAATTGCTGAAGGGAAGTGTGACAGTGTAATGTGTAATGGGCCTCAGCAAGGCGGGCTGGACCCTGAGCCGCTTTCATTTCACATTTTCTAATGAGAGCTGTCGGTCACACGCTCGGAGCCACATGGGGCATTTCCTCATCTGCTCCTCTGGTACAGAGTTGCATTGGGCAAAATGGGCATCCACAGCAGAGCCCACGAGCAAAGGAGGTGGTGTATGGGGCAGCACTCATCCCTGAAGGACGCGTTTATGGTTCTCTCCAATTTCAATCCATTTTCACCATCATCGGTAGCTGCTCAGCAATAGCAGGGCAATGTTTTTTGCATGGATAGGAAGGCCTCATCTGACAATAAAGATGCTACATTGGCCTTAATACAAAATCCAGCAGAAGACATTCCTTTAAAATTAAATCACTGATCACTTGCAAAAATTCTGTGCTGTTGCCAAATGAGTATAGAAAATAGCCCATGACCCACGCACGCAATCCAGCTGTCCAGGTGTGACCTACCTGCACAAAGAGGGTCTGCAAGGCAACGAGCTCTGTCATTATCAGCCTCTGTCATTATCAGCCTGGGTATTCAAACCTGTTTACCATATGCAAAGAATATTTTTGCAAAGTATTTCAAGAGCAAATTACTCACAGCTAATCCACAGGTGCGCTGATGGAAGGAGAGGCATTTACCTGAAGGAATACTGTGGGGAAAAAACACTTCTGTGAGTGGGATATAAAGCAACATAAAGAGCATCTCAGAGGGAAATAGTCTTCAATCTGCCTAAACAGAAAATACATTGGCTTTAATTCATATGTTTTCCATATAGTGATCTAATTTGTATTACAGGAATATACGTATATACGCACACACACACACACGCATATATTAGCTGTGAAAAACGAAATCCCCACCTGGCTTCCAGCCTGCTCCTCCAGAAGAGCTCCTCCAAAACAAAGCTGCTGTTTCAGTGAGAAGGCTCTCGTTGAGTTCGGGGGAACTGCGCTCAGCCCTATTTCAGGCAGTCAGCCTGGAAACATGCAACACGAGGAACAATTACATGAGTTCTGTCATTCCCGCTGCTCAGATATTTTAGTTGTTGGAGAGGTAGGTGGGAGGGAAACCTTTTATCTCTGTGAAGAGTAGGAAACAGAGGTACAGTGACAGCAAAAATCTGCACCTTCAGAAAACACATTCATTATAATTCACTATCACGCGTCACAGAAATCATGCACGTTTGGGATGACACCGCCATCCTCCTCTCTATTGCTGAATGGGGAGCAGGGAAAAGACAAAGGAGATGCTCTGGGTTCGCAGTGCTCCCCCAGACTCACCCAAAGATGGTTTGGCTGCACCAAGGAGA
Organism: Aquila spilogaster; assembly: GCA_024606505.1. Taxonomy (NCBI): domain Eukaryota; kingdom Metazoa; phylum Chordata; class Aves; order Accipitriformes; family Accipitridae; genus Aquila; species Aquila spilogaster. The sequence continues at coordinate 13,068 of JANHGO010001796.1, forward strand.
TCTGGAAGTGGGGGAGATCAGAAGCATGGAGCTGGTCCTGAAGGGCTCTTCTGCACCAGCCCTTGGCGTTCAATAGCCCCAGTGCAAACACCATCAGTATAAATCATGCACGTGGAGCTGGGTGTTTGCAGAGCGATGGATTTTTCCTGGTGTAAAAGCAAAAGGTGGTGGAGCAGGGGTTACTGTGGCAACCTGCAACTCTTGCCTCTTCTCCCTGCTGCTCTCAGGAGCAGTGCTGGGGGACATGGATGTCACATCAAGGTGGCACTGCGGGGACTGGGCCAGCATGGACAACACAGACACAGACAGAGTGAGAGGTGTGCAGCACAAGCAGCTCCATGGGAGAGCAGGCACCAGGGGCTGCAGATGGCTCCCTGCTCCAGCACTTCTGCATTGCTCTCCACTGCATCCTCTGAACGCGTTCTCATTTCCCACATCTCTTTCCCTGCAGAGGGCCAAATCCTGCCCTCTCCGCAGCACCAGCTCCAGCCCCAGACCCACAGCAGCGTTATTTTCTCAGCAAGGATCAGTTCGATCCTTGCCCACCTGAACTGCTGAATGGCCTTTACTGTGGAGTGACAAATTGGCAGCACCAGCTCTGTACGTTTCCAGCCCATAAGGTAAAAGGCAGCTAATTTCCATGCTGCGTCATCACGCTGCCACAAAGTAATGCTACAATCCAGGTCAGTACTCCCTCCCAGGCAGATGCTGAGGATGCTGTCATGCTGGAAGATTGTCACCAGCCTTTCCAAAGCAGGATCTGAAGTAACAAACAGTCATTGAGAAGTGTCTGGAGGCCACTTCTCTGCCCACAGAAGCAGGAGGCAAGCATCACAAGCAGCCACCAGTCCTCACGCTGTCCTTTTGTCAGGTTTTACCCACTCTGCTGTTATTCTTAACTAATCCCTGCCTTTGCCGACTTAACTCATAATTTTCTAGACAGTACGGTATCACGAGCTTTACTGCCATGCAGAAGCTCGAGTCCCAGGGCTCATTTCATCCCTCCAGAAAATCACAGCAACCCAGTGGTTAACGTGGCCGCCAGCTGTAATAACCCAATCCTGGTGCTGTCACTCGCGGCGCTCGGAGGCAGCCAAAGCATCCCATCCGTGAATTTGTCTCTCCCTCATGTACCTGAGATCAGTGGGAATGAATACTCTGCTTTCTTGCAATAACTGAGAGCCTCATACTGCCCGGCTGCTGGGGACCCATGGGAAGGCTGCTGCCGTTGGACAGGAGCTTCGTCTGCAAATCTATCAGAGGCTCTCCTGAATGTTTCATTGTAAGAAAATTCGACTGCATGTTTACGAGACCACAAAGCTACCCGGTTGAAAACCACAAAATCAATGTGCTTAAGTGCATCAGTTACCGCTCCAGGTTGCTGCTCCTGTTAACCCCACCGTCATTTTCCATTGCTTCGCATGGAATCAGCAGCTCCACCTAATTTAGTTTCATCTGCAAACTTGCACAAAACACCTTCTAATCCGACATGCAAGTCAAAACGCAGCCCCAGTGCCTGCAGTGACCCATGCTGCAGCCCCAGCCATGCCTGCAGCGATGCCCTATTGCTGCTCTTCCCTCTCTCGCCATCCCTTCGGCCTTGGGCCAGCCCTTGGAAGAGCTGTGCGTCCCTATCGCTGCACAGCTTTCATTTTGCTTTCCTCCCCCTGGAGACCGGCGCGTGCTGTAGGAAGCTACACACCATATATTAGTCCTATTCCCAGCCGCAGAAACATTGAGCTGCTTTTAGACGAACGCGGTGTAATTTAGTACCACCGGCAAACTGTGCACAAGCGGTGAGAAATACAGACCCAGCCTCGATCCCCGCAGAACCCACCCACAGCCTCCCCAGCGCCAGCAGCCAGCTCTGCAGCGTCCCCTCGGCACTTTAATTCCCATCATCTGCCCCATTTGTATCCCGCCTCGTTCCCCGCCCTTGGTTAACGATCTGATTTTGTGTGTTATGCGTTCAAAACGCTCCCTGGCGATAAATGTTTAATTTCTCTCGCTCGTAGCACCTGTGTGAAATATTTATGATCACTAGATGTCACTGTAATTTTACTGTCTCCAGCCTTACCGAACCGGCGTGATTCCCCATGCTCTGCTCGCTTGCAGCTCCTCGTGCAGAATGCATTAGTGATGAGCCCAACAGCCAGCTGCTGCCCTGCATGGGTGTCCTGCGGTGGGGACACAGCACACACGTTGGCCCGGGCTTTGTCTGCATTCCTGCAGCGCTGCAGTTAATCACACAGGAGTTAGGAGCCCAGAGATGTGTACAGAAGCATCTTTCTGTTACCTGTAAAGGTTTTTACAGCGCGTATTTCTTCCAAGTCAGCTCAAGTTCGCACTCTCAATTCCCCAAAAATGTTACTCCTATGATTTCTGTGTTGTACACATCTTTCGCTATATATAATTTAAATATTTTAGGCCACACACCAGCATGAACGTGCATGGGATTTCTTAAATGGGAAAAAAAAGCCACTGAAATGCATGGGAATACCCACGCATTGACCATGTGTCTCTGCCTGCTGATGCTGCCCAGGTCAGCAGGAGGATGCACTCACTCTGTACTCCACATCCCACTGGGGGATGCGCTGACAGCAGGACTTCCACGGAAAATCCATTCTCCAGAGTGCAACAGGAAGTTTCCTAATGCAGGGCTGGTGGCTGAGCTGGGAAAGCAAAGCTCTTTGCTGGCATCTTTTGGTGAGCAAGGAGAAGGGAGCTGAGGGTTGGGGCATGCCCCGTTCCAGGAGAACTCCGCAGCCAGGGAAGGGGAGAGTCTGGTTTTCTCTCTTGTGAATGAATGCACAAAGATGGGGAAAAGTATTGGGGAAAATCAGATCCTTCTGGAAGAGGAATCGCTGCCACAGCTGAAAATATTGGAGGGAATGAGCGCTGGGCAGAGCAGCACAGAACGACACACCAGCTTTTGTTGCTGCCTCTTTCACCTGTCCAACGTTAATACAACATGTCGGGTGCTTGAATGCATTACATTCTGCTATCAGCACCGTCTCACTTCTGATGAGCTTTTCTATTTGAGATTCATTAGAAAGAGCTTAAATGAGCAAAGATGCTTCTGCACAAGCACTTTATTTTTCTGTGCAGCCACCAGAGGAGCTTTGTTGATTCCCCTGAGGTCAAGCTCTTTTCATCTTCTCTGTCAGCCACAGCATAAAAACTCCTACATTTCCTTTGAATTCTGTTGATTATTTGGAATGACTGAGTGCTCTCTTTGGAAACAATCCACTCCAATTCTATCCCAATATGATGCACTGTATTTTGCCTAATGAGTGAGAGCGACATACAAATCAGGAGCTAAAGAGTTTTGAAAGCGTTGCCACTTGAATTTAGAAAAATGTGAGGGCTATGCTGCTAATCCTGGAAATGAATGGGAACCTTGCCCATACAGCCAATGCCTGGGTTAGGGGAGCAGCAGGTAGGCAAAAGCAGCTCTGTGCTAATTGGAGACTTACTAGTTCTGGGTTAAAACTAATGCAGAGTCACACCAGGGTTTTGTTTGGGGCAGGAGGAGAGGTTTTGAGGACCCTAAACCTATCTCTTTTTTATGCTTGTCAATACAGTGCATTAGTGGGCATGGGGGTGATGGGCTGATGGTTGGACTAGATGATCTTAGTGGTCTTTTCCAACCTTAATGATTCTATATCATGCCAGCTCTACCTCAGGGTTCCTCTGCCAGGAACAGTGCTGGAGAGGCTTTCGTCAAGGTAATTGATAAAAATGGTGAGGAAGGATAGAAAAACCAAAGGGCTGAAGTGGCTAAGTAATGAAAATGACATCCTGGATCAGGTTTTGTATTTATAGCAGCCTCTCCTCAAGGTACTCAAACTCTTCTTAAGGAATTTTATGAATTTTCTTACTTGTTTTGAAGGGTTATAAATTATCTAGGAATCTGACTGTGCATACATAAAAAGTGTTGGAGCGGCTCAATTAAAGGTGGAACAACTTTAAGCCCCATTAAACATGGGCAGCTCCCTACTCATAAAAGCTCTTGTCAGGCCACTGGCTTACTTCTGTGTAATTTGAGTCAATCAGGAGTCCTTTCAGTATAACCCAACATAAATAATTATCAATACTAAGTGAGAGACTGCATATTAAGAGCTTACACCCATTTCTTTTTACCGGTTGAAAAAAACAAGTTAATATTAGATGGAACACAACTCAAAAGCAGACTGAAGCTATGTGAAACACCCTTACGTAGGCATTAGCGTAAATCATATTTTTTGAGCAGATTTAATTGCTGTTTACCCAGCAGTACCCCAGAAGACTAACTTAAACAATACAGTGCTATGAATTCATAGCACAGATTAGTTAAAGCAGATGGCAAGCCCGTGTGGATGCACTCCATCAGAGAAAACACAGCCATAATTGGATTTATTTTAATTCACTTATCCTTTGACTACAGGAGAAGTGCTAGTAAAGTTGCTCACGCAGACGAGCCCTGAAGTTAGGGCTTTCAAGGAGCTACTGCTTTCCTTGTCCACCACACTGTGTTAAAAACTGGACTTCAGTGGAGGACTCCTTCCACTGAGACTCAACAGAACCTGCCTTACAGCTCTGACACCTCCGCACAGCTCACCCAACCAAGGCCCTTTGGAAGCCACCAAGGATCTGAGACTGAAGGGACTGAAATAGCTCATCTCTAAACAGTCAAATGAATACTGAATACAGTGGCATCCAGAAAGACTCGCTGTCTCAAAGCCCCAGTTTCTCCCCCGGCCATGAAACCCGTCAGGCAAACTCTCCTCTGTTTCATCACAAACCAACATGCCTTTCCGAAAATCAATTTGCTTTTGCTTGTTCTAGTTGCAATCGTTACTCGTGTTCTCGAGAGTTTGCAAACATGCTTGAATTAAATTATGGGTCTGGTCACATAATTACATCCTGTACAGTTTTAATTCATTCTTTGCTCCATTTTAATGTCCTGGCTTTGTGCACAGCATGCTTAAGCATCCAGAGCCATGGTATTCTCACCCCTTATGCCACTGTGAATTCCCTGCAGCCACTAGATGTCACCACGATTTTATTTGCTTTCTAGTCTTTACCCAGCTGGCAAAGTTAAGAACACAGGAAAATAATCACTTATTAATAACAACAACAACAAAAACACCTACCATAATGAACACTTTGCTTAGATGGAGGAAAAAGCGGCCTGGACTCCTGCTTTCGTGCATGCCATCTGTGAGAGTACCCATCCTGCGCACAAGGATACAACTTTAATTTGTCTCTTGATGGAAAAAGGATAGTTTTATTTCTTGACGATCCAATTTCCCCAGCTAGACATGAAGCTAAAATTACTTTTTTTAATACGTTTACCAGAGCACTATTTAATTCTCTTACCTCGCTAGCTTTAAAATTATTCCCCCACTCAGTAATTCTGCCGGAGCGAAGCAGCTGACAGCGAGCTGCATCACCTGGGAGGGAAGCGGTCAAGGGAAGAGGTGGTGGTGAGATGAACCAAATGGCTCCACCACACCAGTCCTAATCTGGAGGATAAGGATTAGAAATTGTGTGCGTAATCCCATAAAGCTCCGCTTTGTCTCACACCTCACAAGCGCAAAGTCAGGTAGATGCCATGCAGAGGTGGGACTGTGGGTCCAACAAGATGCTTGTGCATTCTCACCTCCTTAATTACTCAAACATCCAGCAACATTCCTTCAAAAGGGCCTGAGGCTAACAGCTCATCTGCTAGGTCCTGCAGTAATGCGTCAGACCATTGTGAGACTGCTTGACTCTGGATAAGCCCTGAATGGCATAAATCAGTGCATTCCAAGAGGGACTCCTCATGTACATCTCCTCCAGGATTTCCCAAGTCAGCCCTGACCAGGAATGGCAGCGACCTTCCCTCCGCCCACCCCGTTTATGTCATTTCTTTTCCCAGAGCTAAAGGTATTCCCTCCCACAGCAGTAATGACTGGGGATGCCCGTGTTTGTTTTAAGGATCACTCTGTGCCTCCAGCAGCTCGTATTCCTTCATTTTATAGCCCACTGTCTTCCAAGAAAAGTGAAACAAAACGGATCTTACCGCTCTCTAAGTCGACTCTAGGGTTATTTTCAGTTTTGTTTCAGGACACATAATATATTTAATACAAGAGGAAATAAGAGTGGCTCAGAACTTCACCCAAAGATGACAAGTCCAAAAAAGATCTCAGCTTCGGAATATTACTACCCAAGTTGTTCGTCTTAGGTCTGGTTTGTGATTACTTCTTCCAGCAGTGCTGCTGTACTTGGAATTAATTGCGCCTCGTGAACTTTCTGCAGAGAAAAGGATGAAACAGATTATGCATTTTATCTGTACTTCTTGAGCAAATATATGAAGAGCAAAGGTTGCTTATTTTAATTTCTTTCATGCAAGTATGTCTGTAACTGTCCCTTTGTAACTTGCTATTGATTGTAAAGTTGACGCAGGTTATCTTTAATTTCAGAGTTTTCCTTAGGAAGTAAGGAACCTTCTTCTAGGATTAAGAAATTAATTTAAATTTAAAATTACCTCTTTTGACAAAATATCTTCAGTTTTCTCTGATAGTAAAACATATGCAATACCCAGTGGAACTGGCTGGATCTCACTTCCATAAGAAGGACAAAAAGAAGTACGGCTCTATCTAGGTCAAAGTCTTTCATGTCTCATTTCCTCTACTTCTCTCTTTCCTTGCTTCCCACACCACCCTGCTCACAGATAAAAGACCCACCTGGCAGACAGGGTAGGTGGTCCTACACACACGTCCCTTATCCCGGGTAAGAGGTGATGGATGCTCCGTACGACTCCCTGAGAGGAAGTTGCAGTGAGGTCAGGGTTGGTCTCTTCTCCCAGGTCACAGCGATACAGAGAGAGGGAATGGGCTGAAGCTGCCCCAGGGGAGGCTCCGGTTGGATATTAGGAAACATTTCTTCTCAGAAAGAGTGGTGATGCAGTGGCACAGCTGCACAGGGACGTGGGGGAGTCACCGTCCCTGGAGGTGTTCAGGAACTGTGGAGATGTGGCACTGAGGGACGTGGTCAGCGGGCATGGTAGGAGTAGGCTGACAGCTGGATTAGATGATTGTAGTGGTCTCTTCCAACTTTAATGATTTGACGCTTTCCTATATGCTGATCACACTGCTGGGTGAGAGCGGCTGTTGTTGGACTAACCTCTGCCTCAGGCAACACTGGAAATTCCAGGAGATGATCACCTCAGCAACCTGTTAGGAAGTCTTATTCACAACCAGCACTCCAAAAAAAAAAACAAAACAACACAGCTGCAGTGACAGCAAACGGGCATTCGCTTCTCCAGTAGATCCCCCCTATCAAAATCTCAGTGCCAGGAAGAGAAAGGATGTGAGAGTCCAGCTTCCCACGAGAGCCCCAGTCCCTTGGACACTTTGGCCTCCCCAAAGCCAGTGCCAGTGTGACCGATGGATGCTGTGGAGGTAACTGGTGCAGAGGCACCACCACTGCCATGAATAATGCAATGGAGCAATGGTATCTTGCTATTTCTCAGCCTTGTTAGTTTAATATCGCTCATTTAATTTGTCTATTTGCATTAAGCCCAACACCTTAGATGCCCTGATGTATTTTATGATACTTTCTTGCTTTTGCTTTTGATGGTCCTATTTGTGATTCAGCATACAGTACCCAAGTAATCAATATTCTGTCTGGTTGGACATTTTATTTATCAACAGAGCCACCATATGAATTCAGTTGGTTTCCTGGAGGTCAAACATTTTTCATCTTCTCCATGAGCTATAGAAAATTGAAAGATTTAAACTCTCTTTGAATTCCTTTGATTAACTCAGGGAAAATATCTTACTTTTTTTTCCAACTCAGAACGGGAAATGTGTTCTCTATAAATCTGCCTCGTTCTGACACATTGATCTCTCCATAATGGGTAACACCAAGTGTTCAGGCATAAACTAGAAGATGAAGGAAGCTGTGGAAGAGGTATGAACGATGCTCTTATCAGCTCTCATCAGCACATACGCACATTCTCTGAGTGAGATTTAAAGAAAGAAAGTAAAATCAGTAAGATCTGTATAATTAATTAGATGAGAGGGAATTTGGGCACTTTTCTATGTGGCAAGAGAACACCTACACTGCATCAGTAAATATTACACAGTGTTATGTACTTACATCTGTATCACTCCTTCAGCTGGACTGAATTCTGTCCATACACGTACGTGTGATGCCATCACCTCCATCACGCCGCTATAAAGCAAGAGGAAGCCCATTGCTTTCCAGACACAAGGAGGAAAAGAGCAGCTGAAAGCCAGATGTCAGCTCCTATGCACCTCCTCTGCACTGCTCTGCAGTGCCCTGGCCTGCAGGGGCAGAGACAGCAGCAGAGAAACCCAATGACTAAACCAACCATTAAGGAAAATTATACCCTGGATTACCCTCACGTGATGTTTTGCTCCCGACTCCTGTGAGGTTTTCTTCGTTTGTTAAGTTTTAAAGTCACACTTAAAAAGATGCTTATGATCCACATAAAGTTGCATCATTTAAAATAAAAGCACGTCATAAAGCCCATTTAGTTAAACAGGGATGTTCCCATACAGACACACTTGCGTTTGGTGACTCGTTCCTAGTTTTTGGATTCAATTCAGAATTGGTTTAAGATTAATTAAAGGAAGCCACTCTTTCGGTGCCTTGCGGCTTGTACTCATTTAACCAAATTAACTCAGTGTGGAAGGCAGAGTGAGGTTCAGACAGCTCAGTGATTAAGAAAGACTTGAAGGGATGGCAAGAGCAAAACCAGCTCCCAGCTTTCACACCTCCATTGCAACAGTGCCTTTGTGCTACTCGGATAAGGTGGCTGGCCTGCAATCAAGGAAAATGCTCGAGAGGACTGCATCTACTTGTAGGTGGTGGTGAGCAGCGTCCGGGCAAGCAGAGCAAGGTGACCTTCATCTCAGAGTCTGAACGACGTTCCAGCAATGTTTAGGAATGTTTTTCTTAAAGGACGGTCCTTTACCATGTTAAAATAAAGCCTTCCACTGAACCCCTCACAAACATCTCCTGGTGAGCTGACTCACAGCTCCGTGAATCATCCTACATTCAATCAATCAGAGACTGCTTTTCTTTTTTTTTGAATAGCAATTGATGTTGTATGTTATTAGTTTCTTGGCACCTTTTACCAGGCTTTCATCAAAGCAAAATGCTGATGCAATTAGCAAAGGATATCAATTTATGCAACTATTCACATTATCCCTCAAAGCTTCATTAGCCTCAGAAGCCGAGGCACTGGAGAGAAAATCTGGGGAAGTGCTCTGCTACCTTCTGCAGCTCAGCCCATCTGCACTGCTGCAGGGTGCAGTATATGCATCCCGTAGGGGAAAGGAGAGTCGGCAGCACCCAGCTCCAAGCACTGGGGGACGAGAATGGGGACTGGGTTCTCTCCCATCCCCCCCAGTTCGACCTACTCATGTATTTTGCATGGGTCCGAGATTTGCTGCAGGACTGGCCACACTATACCCAGACTGAGAGCTGCTGGGAGAGCTTTTCATAAAGAAAATAAGAAAAATCAAATTTTCTGTCCTAGAGACATGACAGAGCCTCTGCCTGTGGGTAATGCTCTGCCGCCATCACGTTGTGCCCTGACCTCCTCATGCTTCTCCTCTTATTCCCTATAAGCACTCCTGAGGTCAACAAGGCATTGTAATTGCCCCATTATTTCCAGGAAAAGCCAACAACGTCAGCAGATGCTGGTGGGATAGAAATCTCACTTAGCTGCCCTTTGCCAGGACGATAATGTGGTCTTTACAACTCCGAACACAACCATCTCTTTATACCTGTCATATTTGGCCTCCAGAATTCTCTTTCTTTCTTTTTTTTTTACTTTTCTTTCTTTTTTTTTTTTTTTTTTTACTTTAGCTGAATAATTTTTATTATGTTGATCCACATAGGCATCTGCCTCTCCACGGCTCTGAATACTTGCCCTTGACTGCACAACATAATGAAAGCCTTTAGGTCACAGCTTTTAGAACACTTGATATTGCTTTTTCTTTATGGAAAGAATAAATAATGTTAACCTCTCTGCTAGTGGAGAGGAAAAACAGAAAGGAAACAAAAGGCTATCGGCAGCTCCAGGTGCGTGACAAACCGACTGGTATAGGACTTGGAGGACCCCAAACCCATTGACTACCTTGCACAACTTGACAAAAAATTAACTCATCTCCCAATCAGGTGAATAACTAAAGTGCATCAGCAGATCTTCAGATATATCCTTCAAACAGACTTACTGGGGTAGCTGTGGCTGGGTGAAAAACTGTTTTCCTTTGCCTTTGCTGGAACTGGTCTGTACAAAACCCCACAGCTGCTGCCCCAGGGCTGGATGGGGGACATGGGTCAACGTCATGGTTTCATGGGTCGGGCATGGCTTGGCTGCACTGGCAGCAGAGCAGGTTTCCTCTCCTGGCATCTTCAGGAGCAGTAAATATGTTTGAGATGCATGCAAATCAACAAAAAGGATCTGATCTTTCAGTATCTAAAGGGAGGCTCCTTCCAGTATCAAAAGGGGCTATAAGAAAGAAGGAGACAAACTCTTTAGTATGGTCTGTTGTGATAGGATGAGGGGAAACATTTCCAAACTAAAAGTGGCGAGATTTAGACTGGATATAAGGAAAAGGTTTTTTACAATAAGGGTGGTGAGGCACTGGCACAGGTTGCCCAGAGAGGTGGTGGGGATTTCCCATCCCAGGAGACACCCAAGGTCAGGCTGAACGGGGCTCTGAGCACCTGATGGAGCTGTGGGTGTCCCTGTTCAGTGCAGGGGAGTTGGACAAGATGGCCTTTAAGTGACCCTTCCAACTCAGATGATGCTATGAGCCTATGATTCTATGCCAGCAGCCCACATTGCACTACTTAGCAATCTACAGTAGATGTAATATCTATGGATTTATGGAAAATTACAAGAAGTGATAGAATTTAAGTCAGAGACTCATTCCTGTCTGTTATAAATGCAATACTGGGATGTATCAGAGAGAAACTTGGCTGAAGACAATTTTACACAGGTCCAGTCCTAAGGACAGCCACCAGTTCCTCACCTCCCACAAACATCTCACCCACACCACAAGTGCACAAACCATCTGTGCCAGCCTGGCTCACTTTCTGTAATAACCCCTGTCCTCCTTAGCTAGGGTCATTTGCATTCTATACAAACAACTGTGCAGCTTTCTGCCTCAGCCCACATGGCCAGAAGCTGACCACAGCATTCATTAGAAGAAGACCTTACTGAATGGAGAGGGGTGGCAAATGTGTGCCTCTGGGAAGGTGCCATCTCATCTCGCACGGTCTACAGGAGCATGGTCAACTTCTTGTACTTTGCTGGGTTGATAAGTTAATTCCCAGCTAGCAAAAGCTGCAGTAGTCCTGAACAGAGCAAAATGAACAATAGAGAATAACTTTCCTGCCCACTCTTTGAGAAGTGGTCCCCCCTCTCAACAGACCCAAGGGAAACAAAAACAAAATGGTACACGTGTTCCTACATATATATGATGCCTAATACCTCCCATTAAAAGAATAAAAGTATTCTGAGGCAAAGACCACCTCTTATTCATTACTCCCTTCCATATCCTTCCAACTTCTTGCAATTTTCCAAGAAGAAAGAAGTTAGAAAACATACAGTGCAATTAATTGTGCTATTTTACACATCTACCACATCATGAATTACTGTCTCTCTAAATTTTTTTTAGCAACTTGTGAAACAGCACGAATTAGCAGAGGGTTTTTTGACTGAACCTTTCCATTTAAATGGACCGCCTTTTTCTGGCTCCGTGCTTGCAAATGCAGGCAAGACTAACTGCTAAAAAACCACAATGTTATTGCTACGCCGGAGATGAGAACAGTGCGGTGGTGGCAACATTAGCAAGGGACTTTGAAGAAGTGCACTCGGTTCCAGCTCTCACGTTTTATGTGAGCTCAGGTACATCTCATACAGCCAAACTTGAGAAGCAGTCACATGCCTCAGTGTGAAGATCAGCATCCCGTGGGACTCATGGGCAGGAACTGGGAACTTGCCTCTCCGAATTGTAGGTTCCCAAGTCATCTTAACTTATTTGAAATTTTTGGCATGTACAGACCTTTAATTTATGTAGATCTTAAATTTAATGACTATTGTAGAAGAGCAAGCAAAAGGAGCACACACCCTGCTTTGGTGGAAATAGCAGACTCCAAGATGCTCTAAAGTCTGTACCAAGGTCAGATCATCCCTTGGTCTGCCTAGGGCTCCAAGTCCTCAAAAAAAAAAAATAGATCCCACACTCAGCTCCTTGCAGGGGAATGATGGATCTTTTCTGACTCTTCATAGCTGAAGATCAGCACTTGGATGGCCAGCCATCTCTCACTCACCACCATATGGCCATCTTCACAGACACCCATCACTTTTGGATGACCACAATTCCAACTTACTGTAGCCATGCGGTGTTTCTGCAGGAAGAAGAGGATGCCAGGCATTGCAACGATGCGATCATGCTGTAATTCCCAGCCTAGCTGCCTTTTCAGCTATTTATTCATGACAGATGGCAGACTGTAACACAACTATAGCATCTTCTGCTTAGCTGCAGAACAACTTGCCCTTCTGTCTGCGTAAACTCTGTCATTGTGCAAGCCCTCTGTGGCAGCTGATGTGAAATCATGGAATATTAAGAGGTTTCCATTCATATTCCTGTGAACCTCTCCAGAATTGATAGAAATTGTATTTCCGGATAAGATCAAGCCTCTTGAAAGAATGGAAGCCAACGATAGGTAACCAGGGAACCATAATGGCAATATCATCTCCTTGAGAGAAACTCAGTCTCCCCAGAGTGCTTAATTGCCCTTCAATAAGAGACTCTGTGTACAAACACCTACAAGAAATGCATCAATGACTGAACTCACACCAAAGTCCTGTGTAAAGGATAACTCTCACTCAAAAATGCAAAAGAGCCTTCAAAGATGGGTATCTCTTAGGGGCAAGAAAGAAGATATGAGAGAAAAGTCTTGGTCTGACAAAGACTCGAGAGAAAATGAAGTTATGCTTCATCTAATAAAGAAACATGACCAGTCATTCACTATGCAAGAAGTAAAAAAAGTGTCAAGGTAAAAAAATAAATCAGTCTACAGGTACTTAAGCGAAGACATTGGCAAATCACAACTGAAATGAGACACTTTAATTAATCTTCTTTGATGGGGATTTCTACACCAGCTGCATACAACCCGAGGGTGATACGGGCACAAAGAAGGAAACCAAGAGTCCGCTGTCAAGAAAGGACTAGGTGAGAAAAAGGAGAGAGATGTCTCCATATTAATGTTGGTGCCAGTGAGTTATGACAAGTTCCTATTTCCTCATGTCTTGGTGGTTGGTTGGTTTGGGTAGGACATTGATTTGGTTTGGTTAAATTTATACCCATGTCATCTATTCAGACATCATGAACCAAGAGCTAAGTTCTACGGAGGAACTAAAGAGTTTCAAACCTCTTGTGTCTCCCAGGTAAACATTACATGACCGCAAAAGAAGAGGCTTGCTGGTCTTGGGGGCTTGGTTTCCTCCATGTGAAATACTTTGTGGTTAGGATTAATGAACGAGGAGCCCTGGCAAGGCTCTGGACAGCCATCTGTGTGTATCCTGGGAAGATTGCAAAATATCTTCTGAACTGAATATGAAATATGATTTAATTTGCAAATTCAAGCCCTGTAATTTTTTTTTCCCCTTGGACACCATTGTTTGCAAGGATCCAGATTTTAATCAGAACATCCTGTGAGTCCCATTCTAAGAGTTTCTGGCAGTAAACATTCATTCAGGGTGGGAATATTAGTTGCCTCAGCTCGTCGAATTCAGCTACAGGAGGGAAGGTTGGGTGGCTGCAAGTAGGTTACACGGTTGGCACTTCTTTCCTTAGGCCAGACAGAAAACTCACAGAGGTAATGTCTGTTGAAACTAATTAAAGTTTTAAGTTGGGACAGTGTGTACAGCTTACCTGATTGCAAACCACCTCCACAGCTCATTCAAATTGGCTCCTGCTGCTTTTATTGCTAGATTTATGTTCACTGAGGGAACAAGCACCAACTTTTTAAAAAAGAAGCCCAGACTTGCTTATTACACACTGCATCCTATAGATCTACAAAGACAGGGAAAATTAACTAGTGCTGGTCTGACTCTAATATCAGCAACTGGACACACAGCCCGTCCCAAAAACACATAGGAAAGGCGCAGTGCTGGCTGAACATGAGCCAGCAGCATGGCCAAAAAGGCCAATGGCATCCTAGCTTGTAGCAGAAATAGTGTAGCCAACAGGACCAGGCAGGTGATCGCCTCCCTGTACTCAGCTCTGGTGAGGCCACAACTCCAGTGTTGTCTTCAGTTTTGGGCCCCTCACTGCAAGAAAGACATCAAGACCCCAGATCAGGTTCAGAGGCTCAGGTTGGTTATTAAAAAACATTTCTTTTCAGAAAGAGTGGTAATGCATTGGCACAGGCTGCCCAGGGAAGAACCGTGGAGATGTGGCACTGAGGGACATGGTTAGTGGGCATGATGGGGACAGGCTGGGGTTGGACTTGATGAGCTTAGTGGTCTTTTCTGACCTCAGTGATTCTATGATTGCTGCTTTTACAAGAACAGCAAATTAATCTTTCTACAAAATGCATGGCACTAAAGCTGCCAAGGCAGAGACCTCCCTCTTCTTTCTAGAGCCAGCAGATGACCCGGAGCTTGGTCACCTGCTCATCTCCCGTTAAAACTTACAACACTGACAGCCTCACAAAGACTATCTCTCAGCATCAGAGGAGTTTATGTTAGGTAAAAATGTCATTTTTTTAGGGATTCTGGAGATTTTTTCCCATTATTTTGCAACTTTTCTCACTATCCAAAGAGTGTGAGAAGATTCACTGCTAAAATCCAGGTGTAAACACACTGTAAATATTTAGCAAAGTGTAGTAAGTTGTCTAGTTAATATGCTGGCAAAGAACTGTTGGCTCTGATTGCTATCTAAACCAAGTTACCTAAGCAGCCGGAGCTGAGCAGGCAGGAGCATGTACTGCTATCTAAGGGGAATTTTTACTGATGAATGTTTTCCAGCAAGGATGCCCCAGGTCCCCCTGAACACTCACACAGTTTGGACCAATCTTAAGCTGTGGATAAGAAGAAAACAGTAACCGGCTCTACTGCCTGAAGGGGCTTGGACTGTCAAAGTCACCCTTGGTACAATTAGGGAGCAAACAGTGCGCAGGCACGGAGGGGTCGCAGGAGCTAGCAACAGGTACTGAAGCCTCCTGAAAACACCACTGATATTTGGCACGGAGAGATTTCTGCAATGTTCAAATCACTTATAGGACAACTCATGGGAACTGAAGTTTATCAATGGAAACATTTAGACAGTTGACTTAAATTCTTCAGTATTAAAAAACCAAACTGCTGCACCAGGAATTCATCACATACAGGAACTTCCATTAAGAACCAGGTATAACCCAGGTTACATTCAAGAAGTCAATGAGGACCAGTCCTGAGATGGTTCCACTGGATGCATTGCAGCATGCCAAGGAGCAGAGGAACAAGGACTTTTCCACTCCCCCCAGAGCAAGACCAAGCAGAGGCTCTGGGGAAACCAGTTCCCACAGTGCCACATGTGACCCCAGGAACTGGAGCCCATCAGTCCTCGATGCATGAACAACCAGAGACAAACCCTGTTTCATCAGTGCAGTTTTCCTCCTTACC
Organism: Aquila spilogaster; assembly: GCA_024606505.1. Taxonomy (NCBI): domain Eukaryota; kingdom Metazoa; phylum Chordata; class Aves; order Accipitriformes; family Accipitridae; genus Aquila; species Aquila spilogaster. The sequence goes on from JANHGO010001796.1 coordinate 28,750, forward strand.
AGCACTGCACACTGCCAGAACATTGAGTACAGAAGTAAGAAGAGAAAACTGAAAGCAGTTCTTATGTCTGCTTCCAAGGTACACCAAAATTTGTGCAGATGTTGACAAGGAAGATGAAGAGGCATCTGTCACTTCCAAACCAACTCCCCTGAAGTGGTGGGACCGACCATTTGCTGCAGGTGCTGCTTATCCACACTGCAGTCAGGTACACTGAAGGATGTAAGAACCACCTCTCAGCTCATGCAGTCATCCCCACAATCCTCTCCTCATGAACAAGACTCAGCTCCCAGCCATTAAACCCCTAAAAGAAGGGTTCTGAGATGCTGACGCTATATACTGCAACTCAAAGGCTCAGATAACTTCAGGGTGCGCATTTGCATTTCCTCCCTTCCACCTGGAGGAAATCTTTGACAACTCACAGTGCTTCCAATAGACTTCAAAACAAATCACAAATTAAGAAAACAAACAAACAAACAAAAAAAAAACACAAAACCTCAGCACTGGTGAGGCCACAGCCTGCCCCAGAGCAAGAGCTGCATCCACCTCCATCACACAAACCCAGCTTACTATGCTGTTAAGCTCTGCCTCATGCATGACACATCCATCACATCGCCCTCAGTCATGCTCAGGCACCCTCTGCTGCCGGATGCTCGAGTTTTGCTGATGCTATTGCCTTTGGGTTGCTGTGTTCTACCCCTTGGACACAGCCATTCATTACAGAGCACATGGGTCTGTCACCACGTCCCATTTGCTCTCCGCACCATATGTTAAAACAGTAGGCAGAGCAGAATCATTAATCTTCTTGGGTTCAGCACTTACCTTTTTTTTTTTTTTATGATTATCACATCAGCCTTTTCCTGTCCATGAGAATACTTGAAAAATGCAGAAGGAGTGATGGAATGGCCCAAAGCGACATTTTCAAGTGATTGGATGCCATTTTCTTGGTGTTCTTGCTTTTGTTTTTTTTCTTCCAAGGACTGCGCTTTCTGCTCAGATATCTAATGCGACTCATCTGCAATCACAGTGACAACATTTGGAGTGAAGGGAAACGTACAGCACTGTATTACTGCATGAACGTGTAATTCTGAAGAGCCCATGAAAGAGCCAACTCCCAACATGAACTTTCAATGCAATTTTTCATGATAAAATATTTCTGAAAATGTCAGATTTTTAAGCCTCTTATTCCCTTGATCTATGCCCAACGTGCAACATGATTACTTTGCTGTATATGCATTAAAGCACAATAATTATATTTTGTTGGCTCTGCTTTTCTCCACTCATCTTTTTAATTAAATGAGTTCTTTAAGGATTTTGTCCTTCAGGCAGTGAATTGAGTTTGTTTGAGAAATTAAAGGCATTAAGATGCTTTCTGAGACATGCAGAAGCAATAACTGATTTCTTATGCCTGTTCAGGAAAGGTAAGATTCTCCCACACAACAGTGGAATAAATCACCCTCGGGTTGCTCTGATTCAGATGCACATCATCTTTTTCTTGCTGGCTTTGCACTCTGTGTCATGCATGCAACAGAGCTTTCCACACGTGCTCCTGGATCGGTGTCAGCTCTTATTGCTGACAGTGCATGCCCATAGGAAACCTGGTACAGATGACTTCTCCTTCCCCAGATTGCTGTAATGGAAATTACTATGGCTAAAGGTCAATACATTTTTTTCCCCCATTATGACAAGTACGGTGTGATTTTCTTTCCCCCAGATAGAAAGAGAGCAAATAAGTGAGTGCTGCCAGCCTCGCGTGGGCTGATGTGCCTCAGCCCACAGCCAACATCCCCTCCCTGCTCCCAGGTATATGGGAACAAACAAGCAGGTCCTCCCATCACCACCCAAAGCCAACAGAAGCACACTGAGCTGGGAGCATTACTGTGCTGCTCCCCAATCCCTGCTGCCACCTGCAGCGTCACAACAGGTCACCTCTGTCCCAGAGTTTTGTAGGATGGGATGCTACAAGAGCGAGTAACACCAGAAGTGGGTAATTTTATAACCATTCATTCACAGCTTCTTCAATAGCACTTCTTAAAGTCAAGTGTTGAGGTGATGGAGAAGGTGTGTTAGAAAGCGGGCAGGTTACTATGACCCAGAGCATGGCATGCCAGCAGAGCTGAGCCTGCTCAGACCCTTCTCCTGAGCATCACCGTGCTTCCTTCCTGCACTCCTCTCGCTGCCACTTGTACTTACTGCCCTCGTGCTTTCTTTAGATCTTTCTTTCTCACGTCCCTTCATCTTGGTTTCACCTCTCCCCTCCTATTTTGAGATAGTTCAGCACTCTTTCCAAAGCCAAAGGCAACAAGATGGACAGACATATAGACTTAGACTGTTTAATCTACATAACCCAGGCATTAAACCTATGTAGACTATATCACAGTAATTACTTTCACAAAGGTTGTTAAGCCAGATTCATTACTTTAGGTTACGATGACCTATACAACATGCTCAAAACCCATTTATCCTATTTAAAACTTGCCTCCTGCCATGAAACATCAGCAATGTTTGATTTATGATTTGGGCGTGCTTTAAAAATCAAAGTAATTACTGCTCTTACAACGGTAAAAGCCCACTGCCTCAAGGTTGCCACAACACTCATATACGTGAACAGCAATAGCCCTAATCCTCCGGTTGGATGATGAATGCAATGGCTATTGAAATCCTTTTGCCTGCAGTGGTGCCTGCTTACCAGGGAGCACTGCATCAGCTGACAAGTTTCAGCAGGAATGATTACACCTCAGGCAGCTCAGGATTCAATGCATTGGACGGCTCCTGGCAGTGCTATTACTTTCCATTTATTTATCCTAATACTTCTAAGCAATGGGAAAGAAAAGAAAAAAAGAAAAGAATAAAACTTCCTGTTAATGTCCATGTCACCTTGCAAGAGCCAAGACCTTTTGTCTGAGCGCTTTTCCTTTGAAGACCACCCAAATCTATTTCAAAATAAGTCCTTCTGAGCATTCCTAGAAGTGTGATGTCTCCCATTGGTCATAGCAACATTTTGGGAGTGCAGCTGGCTTCCACAACACAGCCAGAAAAAGGCTAAATCAAGCAAAACTTTTACCAGGAAGGTTCCCAGAATCAGTCTCTCTGCCAAACTCGTATTTTTGTCCCAGGCACGCTGTAAGTTCCCAAGGACTTAAATACACAGATGTGTGAGAGGGAAGCAGGACCCACGGCCAGATGTAAACCAATTCAAGAGAGGGAAGCGTGACCCATTTTAGTTCTGCTTCTGGTTTTAGATTATTTTGATATTAACGAGACCTGAGAGTTCCCTGGAAGCATCCTCTTGACATGAAGAACATGTACAGGAGTCATCGTAACTTTTTTGTTAATGCAACTATAAGCAAAACCATCCTCCTACATACCAGGCCACTCATTCATAGGAACCTGGAAGCCATCCCCTCTCTTCTCAGGATAGCAGGGAGACAAACAGGCAAAACATGGACATTTCTCTAACATTCACATGTGCCTGCTGGTATGAAGTCATTCCAGCAGTCATGTATATTTTAAACCACTCAGCTAAGAAATAACTAAGCTTTTAATAACACATATTAAATGAGAAAAAGCAGCCTTCCCCTTCCCCCCCACCTCTCCCCCCCGTATTCCTTAGTTTGACCTCTACTAATGAAAAACCAGCTTTAGGATTATTATATGGAGATGGATGTTATACTACATTTATGGCTTTGGCATGAACTACAAAAGTCGTGCATAAACTTCACCAAGGTACCAACATCAGACAGCCAGATAGGGAGCAGCAGGTTGACTTGCGGAATTAAACTCTATAACCCAGAGATTGGTTATAAAGCAGATACGTTTATTACAGCGTTGCGCAGCGCCGGGTGCAAAGGGGATAGCTCCACCAAACTTGCACACCGTTAAGATAAAGCGTGCTACAGATATAGGCTAAACTAATACATAGTCAA
>JANHGO010001797.1:0-32668 GCA_024606505.1 Aquila spilogaster
CTGCTGTGAATGCACTTATGTGGCGTCCAACTGAACGGGTTAGCAAAATAAAGACAGATGGCAATGGATTAGCTCTAGCACTTCTTCTGTATCACAATGCAATTGCAGTCTCCTCCGCTGCTGCCTCTTGGGACACTCCGCTGCACTGCAGCTGTGCGGCCGCCCCCAGGTATCCACCAGCCCCAGAGCTGCAACTTAGCACCGAGCAAGCAGGAAAGATCCACTGCCATTGTTCATCTGTGCTTAGGAAAATGGTGTGGAGATGTCACGGTGAAGGTGAGCCCACAGCCACCTCTCTGATGCAGTGGGACTTCTTTGTCACAGGACACCCGTGCTCGCACACCTCCGGTTGATTAAGGGCAGGCTGTAAGGCCCATGTTGGTGAAGGAGATGCATTGCTGAGCAGCATTTTTACCATCTAGCCCTGCCAGCTCCAAGGACGGGGATATGTCACATGGCCCATTAAATAGCAAGGCAGATATATGGAGAAACGATGGGACAGTGACGCCACGTCTTCATAAGCCAGCAAGGAGAATGGTCTCTTCTTCATGACCAAATATACCTCAACTGAGTGAATGCAGCTGCAGAAATAGAGCTTCCAGCCAACCCAGTGCCAGCTGATGTAATGCGAGCACGGGGCAGTGTGCTGGTGACAGACTGGTCTTTGTTTTGGCCAACATTTTTTTCCCAGCTGGAAACGGTGTGGGAATTGTAGCATCAAGTCTCATTAAGAGCTGGTTGCTGCTTGTAAACATCCTTTGCAACTGCATCACCTGCTCGTGCCAAACTGACTCCAGCCCAGCATCCAGGTGCAGGCCCACCTAACAGCTCCACCAGGCTGTTAGTGCTGGAGCTGCTGGTAGCTGCGGGACTATCAGGGTTCTTCGGGATGACAGTGTTTCTGTCCTGCTGAAGCAGTCTCCTCATCTCATTTAGGAAGTTAGTGGGACATCTTCACCTCTGACCCCGTTATTTTGTAAACTATTCTTCTGACTCCTCCGTCACCCAAGATCACCACAAGAACAAACAGCCTCATTTTCTCAAGATGCCTTTCCCTGCGGCCTTGTTTAGTAAACACAGAGCTGATGACAGTCAGAAACAGCCAGGAAACATCAGACTCTATCCCTGAGAAACACCAAGACATAGTCAGTGTTTTTGGCAAGGAGATGGCTTGCCTCTGCGTTTACCATTGGAGAGCCACCCAAACTGCCTAGTCATTGGTATCTTTAGGGATGTCCCTTGCTCGTTTTCATGCATATTTCATCAAGGAGTGTTCCTGATCGCTCTGCTTATGCCTGAAAATGTAGGATTCATTTGGATACATGAAGCCCAGTCTGCCTTCAGTCTGTTCCAACAGGCATTCACATCAGCATCCATCCGGGCACTGCAAAACCAGTCACTGCTGAGACAGGTGTGCTCCGCCATGTTATCGGAGCTGCATCCTTGCAACATTCAGTGCCCCAAAATGAGCTTAGGCTGTGCGCATCGAGCTCCTTTAGGTCTGCACAGTAGCAGTAGTATTTTAAGGTCAACCATAAGAAACACGGAGTTGTCAAATATGCCCTAGAACCATGGCACTGACATCTATAAGACAGGTGGTTTTAGGCAGAAAACAACCCTGCTGCATTGTACTGTAATAGAGGCTATGTTGCGCCTGAATTGATGAGAACTGTAGAGAAGTCGTTCAAGTAACTGATCCACGCATTTAGTTTGGCTGTCCTCTGGCAGGAAGAGGCTGACCAGGGATACCACCCCCGCTTCTGCAGTCTGCATATTAGATGAAAAATATTATAAGGCATTTACTGAGTTCTCCAGTTAGTAATGATGCTTCAATGAAATTTGAAACAACTTACGTATAGTTGACTGCAACAGAAGAATGGGGGCAATTGAGGAAGGACGGGCCGGGAAGATGAGGAGGAGATGTTACTCTGTATGTGAGAAAGCTGCTGGAGCACATGGAGCTCTGCATGGGGGTGGATGAGGAGATGACAGAGAGCTTCTGGATAAGAATTAAGAAGTAGACCAGCACGGGCGATGTTGTAGCAGGTGTCTGCTACAGGCTGCCAGACCTGGAGGAACAACAGCTAGAAGCAGCCTCACACATTCATGCCCCATATCTGCCTGGGGATACAGCGCTGCGGGACATAAGCAATGCAGGAGGTTCCTGGAGAGCGCTGATGATAACCTTTTACTCCAAGTGGTAGAGGAGCCGATGATGAGAGGAGCTCTGATGGACCTCACACTCAACAAGAAGGGACTTGCTGGGCATCCACAGGTCCAAGGCAGCTTCGGGAATCCCAGATCCCAGAGACCACAGGGAAAGTCTGAAACAAGGAAAACTGACCCGGGTGGAAAAGGATGGGGTCAGGGAACACTCAAGCAGTCTGGACGTGGGCCTTGATGGAGTGTACGTACAAGTGCTGAGGGAGCTGGCAGATGCCGTTGTGAGGCCACTCTCAATAATCTTTTGATGATCTTGATGAATATGAGAAGAGCTCAAAGAGTGGAGGAAAGCAGATGTCTGGCTCCAAGAAGGGCAGGAAGGAGGACACAGAGACCTCCAGGCTGGTCAGCCTCAACTCCGCATGCTGGAAGGTAATGGAGTAACTCATCCTGGAAATTATTTCCAAGCACAAGAAGGACAGAGAAATCATCATCAGCAGTCAGCGTGGCATTGTCAAAGGCAAGGCGAGGCAGTAATGCTTAGCCAACCTGATATACTTCTGTGCTGAAAGGACTGGCCTGGCAGATGAGGAGTGAGCAGCAGACATCGCACACCTGGATTTAAGTGAGGCCTTTGACTGACACTGTCTCCCACAGGATCTTCATAGAGAAGGTATTGACGCATGGGGCTGGATGAGTACACAGTGGGGTGTGTTGGGAAGTGGCTGAATGGCTGGACCAAGAGCGTGGAGATCAGTGGCCACTGAAGTTTAGTTGGCAGCCGTTAACTAGCAGTGTGGCCCAGTGGTCAATCCTGGCTCCAGTCCTATTTAACTTTTCCATTACTAATCTGGATAATGGAGCAGAGTGTACCCTTTGCAGTCTGAAAATGACACCAAGCTGTGTGGTGTGATCGACATGCCTGAGGGATGGGATGCCATCCAGACACCAACACAGGCTAAGCAGTGGGCCCAGGAGAACCTCATGAGGTTCACCAAAGCCAAGTGCAAGATCAGGGTGATCCCAAACATGAATACAGGCTGGATAAGGAGTGGACTGAGAGTAGCCCTGGGGAGAAGGACTTGGGGGTACTGGTGGACAAAAAATGGAATATGAGCTGGCAATATCTGCTTACAGCCCCAAAAGCCTGCTGTATCCTGGGCTACATCAAAGGAATTGCAGCTAGCAGGTCGAGGGAGGTGATGCTCCCCCTCACACTCTCATGATTCCCCACCTCATTGCTGTGTTCAGCTCTGGGACCCCAACATGAGAAGGATGCAGAGCTGTTGGAGTGAGAACAGGAGGCCACATAGTTGGCCAGAGGGCTGGAGCACCTCTCCTGTGAGAAAGAGTTGGGCTGTTCAGCCTGGAGACGGCTCCAGGGAGGCCTTGCAGCAGCATTCCTGTACCTGAGAGGGCTTACAGGAATGATGGGAAGGGACCCTTTTGTCAGAGAGGGTAGTGAGAGAACAAGGGGTGACTGCTGTATACTAAAAGAGGGCAGATTTAGATTAGATGTCAGGAAGAAATTCTTTACTATGAGGGTGATGATGCCCTGGAACAGGTTGCCAGAGAAACTATGGATGCCACATCCGAAGAAGTATGAGGTGGATGGGAGCCCCTCTGGGTAAGGCAGGGGATCCATGAGATGAGCTCTGACAATATCCTGATGCTTGCAGGTCTCAGGCATATTCTGAGACGGGAGAAAATTGATTCTGGTAGGAGCCTTGATGGACTTGCACATTAGTGGCAGATGGAGCTGTTCTGCAGGGACAGCTGCCTCCATGAGGGCTGTCTGCAGCCCTCCTCCTCCTCCTGCCCTCTGGGAAAGGCATGGGAGAGCAGAGGCGAAGGCATGGGGCTGGTGGTGCTGTGCTGGTGAGGAGTTCCGCCCCCAAATCAGAGCCCAGTCCATTTTGTCACACAGGGACAGCGCAGGCTTAGATCTTTACACACTGTACATCTTATCCATACTGATATTTTTCCCTCAAGCAACCTGAAATCATTACTAGACACTGCACAGACCAGCCGAGAAGGGGACAAACGCTTCAGCCTCCAGGACAGCGCTGGGGAGGTTTGTCCTGAGTAGGGACAGAACACACACCATATATGCTGGGGAAAATATTAAATAACCTTCCACTGAGCTTATTTAGCACTGGACCAGGCATGGCTCCTCTCTCAAAGCGGGAGACGTGCTCCAGTTGGCATTCAGAGATCAGCCAAAGTCAGGCTGAGTGGGCAGCCGGAATTCTGACACTTCTGTCTTTAGGGAGCTTGAGATTTGCAGCCTCCCCTGCGTATTTTCTTCTCCTTGTGCAAGGTAGAGTTGGACAGGTAACCAAACAGCAGGCACCGAATGACAGCCTGACGGTGTTCTCTGAGCTCCTTTGGGATGCCGACAACAGACAGGTGACTATCATGTGCAGAGAGGGTCGTGCTGCCGCAGTGTGAGATTGCCCCTGGCACAGATCCCCTGAGTAGAGCACACTGCTTTCAGGGATGCAGCGTGACTGTGTGGGAAGCAGAACTGCCCTTCTTGCATCCCCACCAGCTCGGGGGCTGCTTTCACCCTCTGTGACCGACCTCTCTTCTCACAGCATCACCTCTCCCCACATCACGCCCTCCTGGCTTTTCTGCACTGCTGCACTTGCTGCTGAGTCCTCCCAGGGCTCCAAGCCTGGCGCAGTGGGAAGCGGTGTCCTCTGCAGTAACGGTGTGCCAGCTCACTGCTGGCTTGCCCCTGTTCTGCAGAGACACTGCAGCTTGCTTTCCACGCAGCTGAAACAAAAGGCAGTGGCAGTGGCTGCTGATGCTGCAGATGGTGATGCAGCCCTGGTGCTGCCGGGGTCCCCCTGAAGACCCACACCTGGTCCCCGTGAGATAAAGCTGAGCTCCGTTCCCTTCCACGGCCCCAGTCCTTTAGGTCTGTACACAGCATGGGAGAAGGTGGAGATGGGGAAAAAAGGGATTGCATTTGAGACAGGCAGAAATCTGGGGAGGTTCAGCCATGGCAAAAACACGGCACTGCAGCCAGCAAAGCTCAGCTTCGTCACACCATTCCTGAGCCAGCTCCGCAATTTGCATCTGGGTGATTTCATTCCCTATCAGTGTTCATTAGCAGCTGCCCAGCACTCAGCTGCCCGCTCAGGAATAATTAGGCCCTTTCTCTGAAGGTCATGACAGAGCTAACATCACAACCTCCCCTCCTTTGAGCATCCATACAGCCGGATGCTGGGAGCATCTATTAGACAGCTCCTGAGAGAGGTCCTGGGAGCACGCAGGAGTGAGGCAGCAGGGACACCAGTCTGGTGCTGCTGTGAGTTATTCCTACAGCAAACAACAGAGCTGCACGGCAACTTACCTGCTCGTGCTGGAGACAGCAAAGAGCTGGAGGTGGCACACCTCCTTTGGTGCACAGGCTGCTGGGCTCTTGGTGCCACACTGCGTGGTATGGGAGAGCCTTCATCCCCAGCGCTTTTGTCCTAGCAACAGCCAATGGAAGACACCTCTGCAGGTGATAAAAAGAGTGTTGTATGTCTCTGAGGTGACTACCAAGACCTTTGAACCAAGCAGTGTTGAAAGGAGGCTCATAAATCTGGCCCAAGGGTTGTACGTGGCCATTGCTGCTCGCTGAGCTGTAGTTGAATGCCCTTGGTGAGAAGCTCCAAGAAACTGGCAGTCCCCACTGTTACTGTGTTAAACAGTCTTATTTCAAAACAATCTCAGTCATCACAGGCTGCTCTGAGCCTAGGGTGGCTGCTTTCATTGGCAGTTCTGGTGTCACCTGGGCTGTGCAGCTAAAAGCCAGCGTCCGACCAGCAGCTCTTCTCACCACATCCCATCACCATGTTGGTAGGACCCCATGGAAATGGTACTCAGTGGCCGCAGCTGACTGCAAATTTTCAAGGAGAGCACATACACCTCTGTTACCTGTGTTAAAATAGTGCGCAGGCATTGCACGATTCCGTCTCCATACTGGAGAACCCACAGTTCAAACAGACATGTGCAAGAGTGCAACGGCCTGGAACTGCTCTAGAGTCACAGGGTGGGTTTGTGCAGACCCCAGCCGAGCCCAGGTTTGGCCTGACATTGAAGGGGACAAGGGCACTCCCCGTCTTCGCGGGGTTCAGCAGACCGCAGATAGCATCTCTGCGAAGCAGCATCCAGCCCATTGGGCTGCCATCTTCCTCTGCAAGCTGGGGAAGGGGCCTCACCTCGTGTCCTCTGAGCCAGTGTGCATGAGAGCACGGGGCCGGCATTGCTGACCTTTGTCCTTCAGGTCAGGACGTTGTTCTCATGGCACAGCTCATCTGTCTTGTCAGGAGTTCCCAGTGTAGACTAAGGCCAACGTACAGCCTTTGTGTAAGTATAATACAGCAAAACTTGGCTGCACTGGAGCACCTTGCTTTTTAAAAATTTAAATAAAAGCGTGAAGTGTAACCCGGAGCCATTTCAGACTCCCAGGCAGACAGATACCTGCTTTGCTCTACTGAATCCGTGCATATTTAGACAGTGTTTTATTAAATAGACAAGAGCTACTCTATCTATTAAAAACTTCCACGAAGATGGAGCGTGCTTTTGGTACCTCTGCAGAATACTGCATGCTCTGCTGAGACCGACACCAGCTGTGTTTTGTGTCTTGTGCAGCACCTAGGAAGGCTGGAATATAAATCCAACAGCTGCACTCCCCTGTGCACAATGCCAGTGCATGCGCAGCACCGTACATCAGTGCAGCTGTGGGTCGCTGTGGGATGATGTGATGATGAGAGACGTGGATAGGAAATGAGAGAAAATAAGCAGTCACTGAGTGCTGGTGTATGTCCATAGTGTGTCTCAGACTTCTGCTTCTCACAGTCACACAGCTCAGGTAGCTCAGGCTCCCAGCTCCCAATATGCCATGTGCTGCCCGGAGCAGTTCAGGTGGGAGCCAGTTTGGATGAGAAATGGAGCAGGAAACATTCCCATAGCTGGTGAGGCTCCCGCTGATACAACCCGCAGGCAGCTGGGGTAGCTTCAGCTCCAGAGGACCCGCAGTGCTTGCTTGTGAATGCCTGGTGCTCTGTTATGTGCCACATGAAGCATTCCCACCTGCGCTAGAACATCCACCAACTTATAACCACGAGTGAGTTCCCAGGTCGTGCTGGCAGCTGGAAAATGGCTGCAGTAAGGGACTGCTGGCAAAGATCATGGATAACCTGTGTGTTTGCGCTGATTTCTGGCTGAGCCTGTTGTATTTGCATGGAAAGGCTGAGGGTGGCTGTGTTTTTTGCTATAGTCTCACAGACCAGCTTCTGATTCTCAAACAGACTCAAGAAGAAAGGGCAGGTGAGGCCTCCAGAACTGTGTTCTCTTCTATATACGCTCAGCTTACTTTAACTGCACAGTGATCCCAAAACATTATAGCAAAGCCATGCACCTCACCTTGCTCATTGCCCAGGTTCTGCCACTGCCCTCAGCGCTCATTCATTATTGCTCTCTCAGGTCCTTCCTCTGTTTGAAAACACACAGGAGCAGTGACTTTTCTACCACACACTCAGCATTGGCAGTGACCACAGCAGCACTGACAAACGTTGTTTCACCTTCATTGATGGAGGCAATGCCCACCAAACTCACTGCAGGCCTCTAATTTTCATGGGCGCACAATCAGTATTTCAATACTTATTCCGACCAAAATGGTGGTCTGATTCAGCTGGATGGCGGAACTGAACTCTCCTCTATGTTTCTGCCACGATGGCAAAGACACTGAGTACTTTGTCATTATCTGAAGATACTTTTGTCCTCATTGTAGTAGACTTCCTTTTAAATTGGAGGCTTTCTCTACAGCATCCTAAGAAGAGTTCATTTCATTCGCGCTCTGTTGATTTATTATTTATAATGACAGTTTACAAAGCAGTCTGCGAGGAGACAAGCCCCAGCCAGGTGACTGCACACTTCCACAGGCAGCCCCTGCCCCCCCGAGCAACCTTCGAGCTCAAGCTCAGCAAAAATTAGCTGCTGATTAGAAGTGATTTGCAAGGAGATTTAAACAAAATAATCCATCCGTGGTTGGAGGAGCACCGCTGCGGCTGCTGCGCTTCGTCTGCGCTCTGAGCTTCGCTGGAGATTTTTGTAATGCTTTCTGTGGGCTGCCGTGCTCGCTGCTCCCAGAATGGTGTCAGCAGGGCAAGAAGTGCTGCAGTCCCCCACTGCCCCTTCCCAGTCTTTTCTCTGGAGCGTCACCCAGCCAGCCCGCAGGCCTGCTCGCTGCTGTTACACGCCGCCAAACCCGACTCCATCCACACCGCCCTTCAGCCAAGGCTGGAGGCACCATGCCTCGGGCACAAGCCTGGGGCAGCACTGCCCCTTTGCTCCTCTCCCGTGTGGTGGGGGTGTCTCTGCCAGGCCCGTTTTTTTGACAGTTTAGAACAGGGGGCCTGATTAGCAAAAGACTTACGTGTGCTTAACTTGATTCCCATCATCCGGAGGGATGTTTTATCACTCCCGGCAGCAGAATTGGCGAGGTGAGTGCAGCGCAGTATTGAGCATCTCTCCCTTAGGCATCAGTCACCGAACCGCCAGGTTACTGAGCCTGCAGGTATTGGGAAGCATCGACTGGTGCGAAGCCTGCGACGGGAGAAGATTGATTGCGGTGCTGCTGGAGCGGGGCTGGCGGGGCTGTGCCGCAGTGCCGCAGGCTGCGTGCTCCCAGCGGAGCTGCCAACATTAGCTGCTTGGCTTGTGGTGTGGGTGCTTTGTCTGGAGGAATCAGCCTGGGTTTGCACATGAGCTCTTTAGGAGCAGCTTTCTGTTGTCTTTGTTCTGTATCTTTGCTGACCTCTGTTACAAAGGGTCACTCAACAAGATGCACCCAGATAGCTTCCTTTGGCTGTTAGGGAGGAAACACCCTTCCTAGCCCTGCAGACAAAGCCAAAGGTCTGGCAGGCTGTGGGGATCCTGCTGGGCTTGAGCCCTCCTGGGCTTCCCATGCCCATCATGGAGGCAGAAGGTCCCGGCCCCTCCTGACGGGCTGTGCAAAGACTACAGGATCAGAAAGCTACATCAGCTGCTACAGAGGTAAAGCAAGAAGGTGGCTGCTGCTAAATAACAATTCTGCTGGTTAGTGCTGAACACGAGACCAAGATTTAAGCAGTTCCCTTTTATTCCCTCCCTCCCTCACTGTCTGCTGGGTCACACCTAGGATGCAGCACCAAACCCACACGGATTTGCCGGATCTGTGGGCACAGCAGCCCTCTGCCACCAGTGCCTCTTCATCCTGTGCACTGCTGGTGCACATTGTGAACTGTTTCCGTGAAGCACAATGCCCTCTGGAGCTGAAAGAAGAGGTGGTCTGGTCTCATTTAGTCAAACTGGCTGTTGGAACCCCAGGTGATTCCTGACACAGCAGGTAAAACCCAACTCCCAGCAGTGCCTCTTCTTGATCCATGCTGAGTTTCAGTCAGTGGGCATTTCTGATCTGTTCCATCTTGGGCATGGAAGTCCTTGTGTCTGTCTTGAGCTAGAAGAAAACCTTTGCTGCCTTCAGATTTCCCAGTTGAAATTGCAGGAACAACGCATCCCTGCTTTTCTCTTTTCTTAAACGAAGGTGTAAGCATGCTCAGTGGTGTGTAACTGTGACATAAACCACTTGGATGGGACGTCAAGGACGGCTCTTTCTGCTCAGGTATCTGTGGCTTGGGGAGCCTGAGACAGAACAGGGACTCAGGGCTTTGTGTGTCAGATAGATTCTCGTTCACAAAGCCAACAATTCCTCTTCTACACTGAGCGCCTTCATTTGATTTTCACATGCCCCTGGGGAAGACACTGGGTTCCCCACTCCTGCATGTCAGATGTGCTAGGTCACACTGGGGTCAGTGCTCCCAACACACATGGCACCATCGCTATCATGCCGCTGTCTGGCTGAGACCGGCACGTGGGCCACCACCTGCTAGTGGTGGTGCTGGCACCTCTTGCGGCGGGAAGGACTCCTTCCTGCAGAGGAATGCAGCCATGGAAAGAGGCATGAACAGCTGAAGAAGCACAGTCTGGGAATTTTTGCCTCCAGTTTTTGAGTCATGAATAGCATGCAAGCAGATCTCTGCTTTTTTGCACTGATGTTTTCAGTCGGAGACTGAAACCCTCCCTTCCAACCCCTTGTGTTTTCTCATGTGCCAGATCTCATGTTTGCTGGCTCATGGTCTGCTGTGTTGTAGGGTGAACCCATTTAAATCCCCTAGTGTCTGTATCTAAGTCAGCTCTCATGAGGCCACATCTGTTCTGCCGTGGCGTGCACAGGAGCCCAGAAGAGCTGCACCTCCCAGTCAACCTCGTCACTTCTGAGCGTAACCTGGAGCACCAAGCCTTGGGAGCCTTCCTGGTTCTTCCTGAAGCTATTATGTTTTGGTAGTTGGTACATTCTTTTAGGAGGACAGTCCCAAACTACACAAACAACTCAACCACTGTGTTTTGTTTTTTTAGCTTGTTCTTTTGTAAGAATGTTAAGGATGTGTGGACCATTAGAATCCATTAGAATGGTCGGCAGTGACCATTTTGTGCAGGAAGAACTGGAAGAAGAGATTCAGTAACAAACTTTTACCTCTGCTATTTATGATGATGATAAACTGTTTGATCCACCTGAGTCTCCAGCTCCACTTCTCCCCTCACCTCGTCCCACCCTTCTCTGCTCAGCTCCTTGTCCCCAGCCCTGCTGCTCAGTACATGCCCGGCTAGGTGCTTCCCACTGTCCTCCTGGGGATATGACTTTGCTTGATTACTCCATCGTATCTTTCCAGAGTGAGAACTATGTGCTATGTGATACTTAACCAATAAGGCCTCGTCTCTAGGAACCACTGTAACAACCATAGTCTTTAATAACCATGTAACAACCATAGTCTTTAATAACCATGATGGAGGGGATTGGTTAATCAGGAAATGGTAAAGGAAAGTGTCTGTAATGAAGAAACTGAATTCCTGACTTTATTGTGGGGAACAAACTCACAGGCAAGGTCAAGGAAAAGAAATCCATTAAGGAATACTGAACACAAATACTTTGCTTCTGGGTCAGGAAGCCTCACAAACTGGAAGAAAATCATGAGAAGTGTGTGCCCATGCTCAGCCTGTGCAATGCATTGGTCACTGCTGGAGGCAGTGGCACAAAGGTCCACCAGCCATGTCATGGCACAGCCACGATCTGTTTTGCAGAACTTAGATGTTGAATGTAGACAGCAAGGGGTCCTACCCCAATCCCATGAGATGTGGAGTGAAGCGCAGCCCTTGGTGTGCATGCCAGCCCTCCACTCTGCTTGCACGAGCTGTGTCCCCTGGGAGCAACCTCTGTGACTTTAGGGCAGATAGAAGGAACATCTCCTGACCTGGGCCACCTCTTTCTGCCAGATCGCAGTAAAAATGCACGGCCCTGTCTAGTGTGGAAGTGCCTGTCTACAACAGAGGCTTTTCCAGCACATAGAACTCCTCTGTTGTCTTTGTGTAGCACCAAGCAAAGTACCGCACAAGGCAGGCTCAGCCTGCAAAAAGTCCCTGGGATGGTCGAAGTCTTGCTCCCAGCACATGCAGAGTGGACTTCACATCCACTTACCACAGGAATTCCATCACCCGGTTTTCAGCAACAGATCTTGTTCCTAGCAAGGTCTCACTTGTTCTTGGAAATGGCTAAAACCCACAAACACGATCTGAGTGAGAAGGTATAGAATCATAGAATCATTGAATGCTTTGGGTTGGAAGGGACCCTTAAGATCATCTAGGTCCAGCCCCTCTGCTATAGGTGGGGACACCTCCCTCTGGACGAGGTTGCTCAAAGCCCCATCCAGCCTGACCTTGAATGCTCGTTGAAAAACAACTTCATCCCCTAGCAGTAGAGATTGCTTTCAATTCATGTATTTTTCTGGGGCATCTGACAAAGTGTTGAAGGTAGCTAATACAGAGATGACCAGAAACCAAGGCAAGGATTTCCTAGTGACTTCTGAATTTAACTCCATGCTGGGAGCGGTTTTGCAGTCTACTCGGAAGCAGGGCTGGAAGATGCTGATGATCACCGCTTTCAGGTTCTGATAGACTCACCTTCAGCAGGACTATTTGTAACACCTGGTGTTGCACGTGGGCACCAGACTGCATCCGGAGGAGCACAAGGTGGGAGCCGAGCACCAGCTCCACCCCTGCGGTGAGGTCCGTGCAAGATCAGCTATTCCTCCACTGCTGACCTGGAGGTGGCAGAATCTCACGGCTCCCCCAGACGCGATGCTGATCCAGAAGACATTAAACCCCAGCCTCATTGTTATCTCTGCACCTCACTCCATCAATATTTTTTCAGTCTGTATAAAAAACCCTAGTAGGGTTTTTAGCACAAAAGGGGAAAGAAGAGAACCTTCTATGTTCAGGACATTTGGGACATCACTAGAATTTCATCCATCTGTGATTGGCCCTCAGACCGTCATACTCAATTTATTTCTCAGCCAAAGTTTTTCAGCCATCTGCTCAAGTGGAACAGCTTCCAGCATTTATTCCCAATAGTGCTCCTCTGAGGGAGCACATGGATTTTCTCCAGTACGACAGCATCACTATTTTCCAAAAAAACACTCAGTGCAACCCTGCAGTGACTGGCGGGGAGCCCTCCCTGCTCCGCACCCCGACCTTGAATTTTAAGCAATTGATCAAGAAAACACAGAACTGTTTCTCTTCCACTTAGCACCACAAACGTGACTGATGTTTTTTAAAGGACTCCTCTGCAGAGATGTTAATGAGGTCGCCTTGGATACTCAGCTTAAAATGGTGTCGCTTCAGCTTCTTTTATGTCAGCAGTCAACAATAACAACAAAAAATACACAACAACCCATCAACCGATCTGCTTGAGGAGGGGTGGGGATCCTGGCAGGCGACAGGAGCAGATAGCAGCTCAGAGTCCACCTGCTGCCAACAGCTCGGTGGCTGAGCCTCTCTGATTGTCTAGTGGAGCATCAACACAATGATCTCCATAATTATTATATCCTCAAATTGAAAAAAAAAGAGCCATAAATTATATGATATAAATGATGCCTGGTTTTAACAGGCCTCGTGTTGAAAGGGCCCCAGGAAAGGGCTTCAAACTGGAGAAGCAAGAGTTTCAGGGGCAGTCAGGGAAATGGAGGTGTGTGAACAAGAAGGAACTGCCAAAGGCAGAGGAGGAGGCCATGTGTCCTTAGGAAATGGCTTGCAGGGCTCTGAGACTCACTTGGGTTACTGCTGCTTTGTGTGCTGCCAGCCTATGGCAACTCACGGACACTGGAGCTATGGGAGGGAACTATGTCCAGTTTCACAAAGCAGGGTGAAACACACTTGAAGCAGAAACACAGGTACTCAGTGCAGGTGTACTCAATGCTTTAATGATCTTCTTAACACAGTGAACAAATTATTCAGCTTCTCTGGACCTCACTCTCCCCAGTTTTGAGCAAGGATGGATTCAGTGACATCTCACAGGCTTCCTTGGAGCTTTGAAGACATATATGGAGACACCGGTGGAAAGGTATGAGCCAGTACAAAAGATTACCTTTGGCAATCATATTTACATATGAATGGAGAGCAGACTGATTCTTTGATTAGCAATTTTATTAATCAATCTAGACAGGGACTACAGTTATTCTTATTTCTTCATTTCATGGAAACATAGACAAGTTGGGTTGGAAGGGCCCTTACAGCATTCTTGGCCCTGATATGGGCTGGCTTCCCCCCACCAGCTGGGGCTGGCCAGGGCTCTATCTATGGCACTGGGCATCTCCGGGTATGGGGCACCCGTAGCTCTCTGATGGCAGTGCCAGCGCTTGACTGCCCCCTGGGTAAAGAATTTCCTCCTAATATCTAATCTAAATCTCCTCTCTTTTAGCTTAAAACCATTCCCCTTTGTCCTATCACTACCAGACCATATAAAAAGCCACTTTCCTGCTTATAAGCTCCCTTCAACTACTGGAAGGCCACAACGAGGTCTCCCCAGAGCCTTTCTTTTGCAGGCTGAACAAGCCCAGCTCCCTCAGCCCCTCTTCAGAGGTGCTCCAGCCCTCTGAGCATCTTCGTGGCCTCCCCTGGACCCACTCCAACAGCTCAATGTCTTTCTTGTGCTGGAGGCTCCAGAGCTGTACACAGCACTCCAGATGGGGCCCCATGAGAGCAAAGCAGAGGGGGACAATCCCCTCCCTGCCCTGTGAAACTCCTCTGGTGACGAAGCCCAGAGTACTGTTGGCCTTCCAGGCTGCAAGCACACTGCTGGCTCGTGTCAGCTTTTCATCCACCAGAATCCCCAGGTCCTTCTCTGCAGGGCTGCTCTCAAGTTCTTCTCCCATTCTGTACTTACATTTGGGATTGTGCAAAACCTTGCACTTGGCCTTGTTGAATACCATTAGGTTCATGAGGGCCCACTTCTCAAGCCTGTCCAGGTCCCTCTGGATGGCATCTCTTTCTTCTGTTGTATCAACTGCGCCACCCATCTTGATGTCATCAGCAAACTTGCAATCAGCAAACACCACTCAATCCCACTGTCTATGTCATTGATAAAGATGTTGAAGAGCACTGGCCCCCAGACAGACCGCTGGAGGATGCCACTTGTAACCCACCTCCACGTGGACATAGAGCCATTGACAACAACATTCTGGCTACGACCATTCAACCAATTCCTTATCCACCTAATAGTCCAGCCTGCAAATCCATATGTCTCCAATTTAGAAATAAGGATGGGATGCCTGTAATCGGTCCCCATAGACTTGTATGCATTCAGCCTCATGAGGTTATCTCAGACTTCCTCTGTTCTTTCACTGGGAGGTATCTTGCTCTCCCAACCCCTGCCTGGAGGTTTGGGGTCCCAAGAGTTGTGGAAAGCTGATTGCCAGTGAAGACTGAGGCAAATAACTCATTAAGTACCTCAGCCTTCTATACGTCTGTTGAAGCCAGTCCTCCCTTCCCATTTATCAGAGGGGGTACACTCTCCTTGGCCTGTCTCTTCTGACCAATGTACCCATAGAATTCCTTCTAGTTATTTTTCACATCCACGTTCAGTTCCATCTGCACTTTGGTTTTCCTAATCTGGTCTCGACATGTGTTCTTCTCAGGCCACACGTCTGCTGCCTATATATGTCCCTCTTTTCTCTCAGTTTAACCAGCAGGTCCTTGCTCAGCCATGCCGATTTCCTGTCTCTTCTGCTTCATTTCTTCTGCTGGAGGATGGAGAGCTCCTGTGCTCTCAAGAAGGTGTTCTTGAAGAGCTGCCAGTTCCTGTGTTCTTAAGGACAGTTTCCCAGGTGATCCCATCCAATAATTCCTTAAACAATAATTCCTTAAATGTATATACTTATTTTTCCACTTAACCAGCCTATACAAATATGGAGGGAGTACTTCCTGATATCTAGCCCAAAGTGCCCAAACATGATGATGAAGAGCAGACTCAAATTCTGAAGTAAATGGCCATAATGATGCGAATATTCCTGTCCTGTGAAGACAACAGGCAAGCCTGGGACAGTGTCTGGGATGTCAGAGCTCAGACCATGGAGCAGCTCAGGGCAGCAGGGAGCAGGGCTGTGGCCAGCTGAGGGTTGATTACATGCACAGATGGAGATTCCCACAGCCCTTCTAGGCAGCGTCCAAGTGTTTGGCACATTTATGCTGTAACTGAGCTTAATTGCCGTGTCCTGGTGCCTCCAACACCCGTTTATGGGCCTGGGATCTCAATTTGAGCCCAGTCCTTGTTCAGGTGTACCTGTTTCCAGTATGGTCTTCTGCGTAGACCTTGAATGATGCTGTAGCCTTGTGTCCAGTCCTGTCTCTGGTCCTCTAAGCTTCTGCTGCTGACTGGAATCCTTGAATGGGTCCTGGGCCTGGTTCATCACCTGGTCTTGCTTGGGATGGCTGCTCAGCCCTGTTACTGTCACTGTGATCTACTCAGATGCAGCAGGACTATGCCCTGGTCAGTTAGAGCACTGTTTTCACTCAGGTCACCCTTGACTCACAGCTCATCCTATCCCATGGAACAGCACTGTTCTTGCTTTCTGGCTTAAGGTGAAAACATGTTTCCTTATACCTTCAAAAATTTTCCCTCATTTCAGCCTCACTCATTGCCTCTCACCTTTCTACTTTGCACTTCCAAGAGTCTTTTCTCTCTCTCTTCCTTCAGGTAGTTGCAGAAAGCAATCAGATCTTTGCTTGCACTCATCCAGAAGGAAGAAACTCCACTCTCTGGCTCCTACCCATACTAGTGGCATCTGCCAGACCTGCTCCAACCTGACAATTCTTGCTCTGGGAAGTCATAAACTGGACCCAGTGTTTCAGATGCAGTCTCAAAAGGACCAAAAAAAGAGGAATTACCATTTCCTTGGCATCCTGTGTATACCTTTGATCGCATGGCCTAGGGTGCAGCTAGCCTTCTTTCTGTAGATGCGATGCTGATTCCTACTCAATGTCATATTTGCCAGGACTCTCAGCTCCTTTTCAGCAAAGCTGCTTTCTATCAGGCTGCTTTCCAGCCAGCTGTCCCCTAGCCTGTCCTGTTCCCCCATGAGGTTATGCCATCCCAGGTGTAGGACTGAATTTTCTTTCAGTCAGCCTGTTTCTCCAGTCTGTTGAATCCCTCCGAACAACGGCTGTAGCCTCCTGGGTATCAAGTGCTTCCTTCCCCTCCACTTCCTTTAGTATCATCTGAAAACTTCCTGAGAGTGCACTTTGTCCAATTATCCAAGCCATCAGCAAAGCTGTAAAACAGCGCTGGCCTCAATGTCAGCCCCTCAAGGGTCCCAGTAGGAACACATTGCTAACTGGACCTTGTACTGCTGATAACCACCCTGCAAGCAGAATGGTCCACCCTATTTTCCATCCATCTTATTTTCTGTTTGTCCAGTATACATCTCCCAGTCTGGATAGAAGGAGAGTATGCATTGAAAGCTTTACGACAGGGAAGAAAAACCACTACCACTTTCTTCCCTCAGCCTCACCTTATTCACACTGCCAGTTCTCTTGCCGTTCAGCATAGTCAAGCTGGCCAGGTGTGACTTGCCCTTTGTAAATCCCTCCTGGCTGTTCCCAACGTCCTTCTTGTCCTCCAGGTGCTTGGAAGTGCCTGCTGGGAGTTTCCTCTATCCCCTACTCAGGACAGTGGGGAGGCCAGGCAGACTGCAGCTCGCCAAGCTCTCCTTGCCCTGCCCAAAGTTGGCTGAGACGCTTGCCTTTTCCCACCCATCAGGAACCTCTCTGATTGCTATGACCCCCAAAGAAACCAGTGAGCAGCCCTGCCACAGCATGGGCCAACTCCCTCAGCACCCCCAGTGCAGCCCACCTTGAGTCAGTCTGCCTCTGGCAAGGGTAATGCCTCCCTACTGCAGACCCTGCTGCTGGCACCAGTGACTCGTAAGGCTTGAGGGCAAACCTCAGCAATAAAAAAGGTGGCCTTGAGCACCTCAGCTGCTCTGGGCCTGTGGTCACCAGGTGCCCTGCCCCATGAACAGCGGGGCCACCTGTCCCTAAGCCTCCTTCTGCTGCTGTCCTTCTAGGAGCCTACTCCTTCCCCTTCACATCTCTTGTTGGTTTCAGCACGGGAGCTTTGGCTGTGTAAATATCACACCTGATCCCACTGGCTCAGGCAGTGCCTCTCCAATCTTCACAGGCTGCCTGTGCTCGCTCCCACCTACTTGTGTGCCTCCTTCTTGCGTCTGAGCTCAGTCAGGTATTCCTTGTTCTATGCTGGATTCTGCCCCACACGCTTGAGAAATGCTGAAAGAGGTGGTCCGTGAAGATGTACCTACTGTCATGATTTTTTGCCCTCTGTGGCAAATAAAATCAAATAATTCCTCACAACAGATCCTGCTAACAGGCCCCTGAAGAGGCTGAAGCCTGCTCTCTTGCATCTGAGGTTGGGATTCTACCATGTGTCTTGTAGTGAAATTGGAGTCGGCATCTGCTCCCAGGTAACAGGGATAGGATGAGATGTGATGATCTCCTGTTGCTCCAGGGGAGGTTCAGGTTGGATATTAGGAAACATTTCTTCTCAGGAAGAGCAGTCAGGCATTGGAACAGGCTGCCCAGGGACGTGGTGGATCACCATCCCTGGAGGTGTTCCAGAAACGTGTAGATGTGGCATTTAGAGACATGGTTAGCGGGCACGGCTGACAGCTGGACTTGATCTTAGAGCTCTTTAACAATCTTAATGATTCTGTGATTCTTTATAATTGGAATTGCTCCTTCATCTGGAGAATTATTGTCCCAACAGATAGCATAGTAGGAAGACAAAGAGACATGAGACCACCAGGGAAAGTGAGTCTGAAGGAAGATAAAGTGGGGTTTTACAGTCATTTAGTTAAATTGTTGTTAACACAGTTCTGTGGATAGTCCTAGTCAGAATGGAAAAAAGCTGAGTTTGATTTCTCATTTATTTGGACATGAGGTAAGGTAGGATAAGTGAAGGCTACTTGAATTCTGAACAGCAATGTCCACATAGACATTTTAATGAAGTTTAGCTAATTCAATTTGCAAAGGTTAATTCAGATTCATTTTCCTGATTGTCTCTGTATAGATAAGGCCAAGGTCACTTCCCCAATGTCACTGGCTGAGTCAGACACAGGATCCAGAATTTCTCACTCAGGAAGCACAAGAACACAAATGTGTTTCTCTGGACTGATTTGTCTCTGGGTTTCAGATGCCATCCCTCTATTCCCTTCATATCTCCCCATACAGAAGAACACAATTGCTTCCACTTTCCTCAATGAACACTGAGTATCACTGATGCTGCCACTTTTAGGCTTCAGATCTCTACAAGGACTTATTCTAGGTGATCCGTACCCTCTGTTACTGGGGAATAGTTGGTGCTTAGAGGTAAATTATGGCACCCACTTTATCAGAGAGCCATAATACATATATAGGTACTGGAAATCTGGTAAGATCCTCACTTAGAGGCCAGTACTTCCTGTATTCCCCAGCGCTGGGCAGTGTTAGTTCTAAAGCTCTTTCAGCAGGTGTTCTCAACTCTGCATCTCAGCACCTGGTACTGGGCACCAACTGCAATGTCTCAGTTATTCACGAGAGACTGAGATCCAAAATGTGGAAACTTTACAGGGTTTTAAAAATATATATAGTCTAATCGGAACTGTGGAACTGCCTTCACAGAAAGCTTTCCCAATGGAGTTAGAATCCCAGAACAAGTAGCTTGCATCTCCTCGTACATGAGAAATGGATACAGGAGCTGTTCTGAACAGCAGGCAATAGTGAATGGTCACGTTTCCTTGGCCAAGATGAGGGAGTTGTAAGTAACTAGTTAAAAAAAAAAGAATCAATAGAAAGTCTTTTCCCACGATCTTTTGCCATGAGTCCTTGGCAATAATTTCAGCGCTCACTTCAAAGCACTGAGGTCTCTTTTCTGAGCTTCTCTCTGCCACAACAAAGGAGTTTACAGAGATGGGTTACTTGAGCACAGTAGCTGGCAGTGAGCTTGCTGTACTGCTTCAGGGTGGGCTTGCAGTCCCCAGGTCCTGGTGTTCAGGGATATCTGCACGCTGAGTCTTGTAACCGTGATGAGTGTCCATATTTCTGGCCCTTTGCCATCACTAGAAGATTGTTTCAGCTCTTTGGGACTTGCTCAGGTTTTCTGCTGCCCCACAGCAATGCAGTGGTCATTTCTGAGATTTCCCCAAAATAGCTGTCCTGATATTCCTCCTCTTATTAACTGTTGCATCCTCTGTAAGCTCCTGTCTTAGATCTTACCTGTCTAGTGCAGATCTTGGGCCTTGCTCCAAAAACTTCTATGTGAAGTGGAAAATAAGAGAAGAAGCAGTGAGGGCAGAGATCTGGAGGAGTGCAGGAGTAAGGAGAAGTTGTCTGCCGGTAAGGATGACAAGCGCTCTCCACCTTGCATTGCCTTTGTAGCCTTAAACCACAGAGAAACCAAGATGGAGCTGCAACACCAACCAGCCAGACACAAGCTGTACTGTCCGCATCTGCAAAGAAGACTGAAGAGGCAGAGACACCTGTCAAACAGTGTGCTGAAAGAGCTGATGCTGATGTCCTCTGTGCTGAGGAATCGCCTCAGACCCTGCTTATACAACTAAATTGCTGAAGAATTTGCCTCTGACCATTTCAGAAAAAATTTCATGCCTAGTGAACAAGTGGAAGCATTCACTGCTCTTGGTCTGGTTTCTCTTAGCTGCTCTGTGCTAAGGCAAAGTCTGAATCTGCCCTGCAATTGCCAAGAGGGAACCCGGATGTTGCCTCTCCTCTTCCATCAGTGATGCCATCTGCTGTTGTGTTTCTGATATCCTCATTTTCACATCCTAGCAATTCACTGGAGGTACCTGGACAGCAGATCAGGACTGTACATAGATCTGAGTTACCTGTATTACTGAGGGACTTCTCCTTCTAAGAGGGAAAGGTCATTTTCTATAGTTAGCAGCCCACTCCCGGTCTCATCTGTTCAGACGGACAGTGCTGTAACAAGCCTGAAACAAAGCCTGAGCTCATACGCCGATATCTGCAGGCATATCTTCACCGTTTTCCTCACACTGCCCTCAGAAGCATCAATAACAATCTGAAACTCCTCCTTTCCCTCCTTTTTCTACCCAGCAGTTGAGTCCTTTTTGTGTGTAGGCAAAAATAAGAAAATGAATTATGCGAGAAACCTTCCCCTTCCTCTTATAGCACTCTTCTTTCCAAAAGCCTCCTTAAGGCAGAAGATGGAAATGGGAATCAAATACTTGAGGAGGTGAAGTTACCTTTGCTTTGGAAAGACATCTCTGAGTCACACCAGGACATTTATATTGGTGAAGAGAGAGCAAGTTACGTTGCTTTAGTTGAGTTGCATATGATTTGAAGCATCGTACTGTGATCAGTTTCTCGTGTTTCCCTAGTATAAAGCGGGACTTCATTTCTTCTCGTAGTCCATATTGTGATGAATACGAGATCCTATTTCCTGAGCACACCTGGGCTCAATCAGCAGGATGCACTTTAGGTGCTCACTGCTTCCCAGAACTTGTCCCATGCACTCAGGACTCCTCCCAAGGCTCTGCCCTTTGGCTCCTTCCCATGGCCATAACCCATTGTCTTGTTTGCAGCCTTTTCCTGGTTGCTTACAATGTAATAACCCTTGTGTTTGCTGTTGAGCTGCCTGGATAGATTCTTCCTGGTGCCATCAGTACTGAATGTGGGTCTCCAATGCCTTCTGCTATCATTGCACAAAAGCACTTCTTCCATTAATCTGTACCAGGTAAGTCTATGGGGACTGATTACAAGCATCCCGGTGTTCTGAAGGAACTGGCTGATGTGGTTGCCAAGCCGCTCTCCATCATATTTGAAAAGTTGTGGCTGCCAGACAAAGCTCTCCAGTGACTGGAGAAAGGGAAGCATCACTCCCATTTTCAAGAAGGGGAGAAAGGAAGACCCAGGTAACTACAGGCTGATGAGCCTCACCTCTGTGCCTGGGAACATCATGAGCAGATCCTTCTGAAAGAGATGTTAGGACACATGTGAGATGAGAAGGTGATCTGAGACAGCCAGCACGGCTTCACCAAGGGCAGATCATGCCTGACCCATCTGGTGGCCTATTAAGATGAAGTGATGGCATCGGTGGACCAAGGAAGGGCAACTGATGATATCTACCTGGAATTGCGCAAGGCCGTTGACACGGTCCTGAACCACATCTTTATTTCTAAATTGGAGACATATAGATTTGAAGGTTGGACTATTAGATGGATAAGGAATCGGTTCGATGGTCGTAGCCAGAGTGTTGTTGTCAACAGCTCTATGTCCAAGTGGAGGCCGGGGTCTGTCTTGGGACCAGTGCTCTACAACCACCCTCAGAGTAAAGAATTTCCTCCTAATATCTATTCTAAATCTACCCTCTTTTAGTTTAAAGCCATTTCCTTTTCTCTCCCTACATGCCCTTATAAAAATGCTTTCGTGTAGGGCCCCTTCAGGTAATCAAAGGCTGCTGTAAGGTCCCCCTGGATCTTTTCTCCAGACTGAAGGGCTTCCAACTCTCAGCCTTTCTCCAGCCCTCTGTTCATCTTTGTGGTCCTCCTCTGGACTTACTATAAGTTCAAGTCAAGTATATCCTCAATTAAGTGTACCCTCAGCTGACACCAAACTGACTAGTGCCCTTGACACGACAAAAAGAAGGGATACCATCCAGAGGGACCTGGACAAGCTCAGTAAGTAGATACACAAGAACCTAATGAGCTTTAACAAGGCCAAATGCAATGTGCTGCACTTGGGTCACGACAATTGCAGATAGGAGTACAGACTGGGAGAAAAACTCACTGAGAGCAGCCCTGCAGAGAAGGACGTGGGGGTTCTGATGGATGAAAAGCTTGACATGAGTCAAGGAAGGCCAACTGCATCCTGGGCTGCACCGAAAGAGGGGTGGCAGCAGGGAGAGGAGGGGTTTGTCCCCAGCTACTCTGCCCTCGTGAGGCCACATCTGGAGTACTGCATCCAGGCCTGGGGTCCCCAGTACAGGAAGGATGTGGAGCTGTTGGAAGGGGTCCAAGAGGAGGGCCATGAAGATGAACAAAGGGCTGAAGCACCTCTCCTATGAAGGAAGGCTGAGGGAGTTGGGCTTGATCATCTTGGAGAAGAAAAGGCTCTGGGGAGATCTCATTGCAGCCGTCCAGCACTGGAAGGAAGCTTATAAGCAGGAGGGGGACATACTTTGTAGACAGTCTGATAGTGATAGGACACGGGGAATGGCTTTAAGCTGTGGCTGAAGTATAGGACAGTCTGGGGCCTATTCTAAACCAAAGATCACCTTTATGAGGGCTGGAAATTTTCAAGTGTACTCAGCTCTCCTCCAGCCCTTCTATAAATGAAATTCTTCCAACAAAGGGACATCACTATCTGCACTTGCCAGCTTTAAAATGAATCTGACACTTATGACCTGCCCCACTACCAGGTGTCTGCTGCTGAGTCTCTGTACAAATCAACACCTTCAAAAAGCCTAGATAAGAGGAAGACCTTCATCAGTGCTTGGTACTGGGCAGCCGCCAGGAGATCTTTTAGGACCACTTTTCAGTGCTTTAGAGATGGTGGTAAACCAGGGCTTGCAAAGCCAAGGCCTTCCCAACCATTACTTACCTTGCCAGTGCAAACTTTCCCCAGATCTGTGAGACATTTATCTCAGGCAACATGAAACAGATCCTGGTCCCTCCAGGGATCCAGCAGCCCCTGGGAGGTGAGACCTGACTCCATTCAACTGGAGAATTTTGGTGTTGCTCACCACCGTTTTTCCTTAGCAAATGGATCAGGTTTGCTTGTTCAGTACATTTTTGTGCACTGCTGAAGAGCTGCACCGTCCTGCCCCAGGGCTGAGAAGCTTTCAGCAAGAAACCAAGCCCCCGGCCACTGGCTGAAGTGACACAGAAAGTGGTTTCCTACCATATTTCAGGCATGTTTTCATGAAGCGGAGTTTTGCTCTCAGTATCAGCAGGCAGTTGATGCTCTGCCCGCCCTTTGTCTCCAGTCCAGTCTTTGAGCTCCCAGAAGAGATGCGGTGCCTCCATGCAGCTCCTGCGCAGGGCCACGTGCTATGCAGATGCTCAGCCCACGCAGACCCCTGTGGACTCTGAACTGTAACCTTCTTTTCTGTGTGGAGGGGCACGCTGGTCTTCACCTAACGATCTGCCACACTGCAAACCCCGCAAGGAATGGAGTGCCTGCCTGCTGCCAGCCCGCACCGAGTGCTTTTATCTCCTCTCCTGATGTTTACGAGGGTGGCTTTCTCCCTCACTCAGTGGCAGTGTCGCTGAATGCTAATGGAGCGCGGCGGCTGCCCTCCGCAGTCCTTGGCAGGCAATTTTCTCGGGCTGGGCTGCAGAACCCGACGGTGTTTGCTGGCTCTGCAGCCCTGCAGCACCTCCCTGCCCCAGTGCCAAGCTGGTCTGTAAATCACGTCTGCGCTTGGCCCTGCTCTTCAGGGAGCAAGGGACTGCTTCGCCCAAACGCTCTGAGGCAGTCAGACATCAGACGCCTGGAGAATGGGGCTAGAAACATTCCCTGCATCCTTGCCAGGCCCTTTGTCCCAGCCAGACAAGGTGACGCTGCCATCAGTGCCTGGGAAGCAAGGGGACAGCCAGGGCCAACCCAGGCACTGCTGTCCCATGCTGCTGTCCCTTCAGATGCTGTGGCAGGGACGCACCCTGCTTCCCACGGCACCCCAACCACACGAGCAGCAGCAGAAACCTCAGTCTTTCTTCCTAAAAGCGAATGATTCCTTCAGGAATAGAGCGACCATAAAAAGTCAGGGGGTTGTGGCAGGGGTGCTCCAAGAGAGCCATTGCTGCGATGCAAGGAAGGTGCAGGCATCAGACCCAGAGGTGCCACAGGTACCACAGCAGTGCCTGGTCGTTTCGGGTGCTGAGCCTGGACATCTCAGACGCGCCTGTGTGAGTGGCTCTCATGGAAAGAAAGGGCTACGCATGCCACTTTTCCTATGATCTCACCCCGTGCAAGGCCCTCCCTGGCCAGCACCGTGAGTCATTGGAAACCTGGTCTCCCTGGGGCTGAGCCAAAGCGGGCTGAGCTGACAGAAAGACCAACAAGGCCTTAGGAACCGGATGAGCTCCCACGGCTCAGAGCAGGGCCGGCACATCCCCTGCTGCTCTGCGAGGGCAGAGGTTGGGGTCAGCTCCGCGGGGAGCACCCTGAGTGAGCTGCTGGGGTGAGCCGCACCCCACTAGGGTGGGATCCAGCCCAGGCTCCGGCCTGCACTGTCTTTGGTGTCCCCTCCCCTGCCAGATGGTGACTTGTCAGCTCCCAGGGAGGCAAAGCTGAGGAGCAGAGGGGGTGGCTGTGTAGCTCAGATCAGACTGCCACGAAGTGGTTTCCAGTAAGGGCAGCTCATTTCTTCCAGAGCATCCAGAATCAGGCTGGGAATAGCACTGACTGCCTTCATAGCCAGCAGCCATTGCAAGACTTCCCCGAGGTGGGGCTGGGTTTTTGCTATCATCTAATTACTCTCACTAGGCAGATGTTTTTCCTGTGCCTGGTAATAAGCAGCTGAAAGGACAGCTCAGTTACTGTCAGTAGGAAGGAAAAAGTAAAGCTCTCTTTCTGCACCGTTCCTGTCCTGGAGCTGCCCCCTCCACCTATCGAGGTAGGTGCTGCTCATTGTCCCAG
The DNA here is from genome assembly GCA_024606505.1 of Aquila spilogaster. NCBI lineage: Eukaryota > Metazoa > Chordata > Aves > Accipitriformes > Accipitridae > Aquila > Aquila spilogaster. The sequence continues at coordinate 25,258 of JANHGO010001797.1, forward strand.
AGACTCCCACACGTCTTAGAGTCATCAAATCATCGAATCATTAAGGTTGGAAGAGACCACTAAGATCATCCAGTCATCTAGACGATCATCTGAGTCATCCGCGCACCCCCACCATGCCCACGAACCATGTCCCCAAACACCACATCTACACACTTCTTGAAAACCTCCAGGGACGGTGACCCCACCACCTCCCTGGGCAGCCTGTTCCAATACCTCACCACTCCTTCTGGTTCCACAAGAGGAACCTAGGCAAAGCTCCCCACGCTGATATCTAGCCCTAAATAATCTGGGATCTTTAGTACTCAGGCCCTTACTTGAAAGATGGCAGATGCTAGGTTGCACGTGGTCCTCAGCACCATGGTGGCACACAGATTCAGCAATGTCTGCTTGCAAAGAGTGTAAACTACTGAAGCACATACTTCCTTGGAGATAAGGCTTTTACAGGATAAGACTGTGTTCTTCAGGGATCCTGTGCTGATGATACAAGGATCTTGGGACGAACTGTGTTCCTTTTCTAAACTTCCCTGTTCTGTTCTGTTCTTAGCCCTCCCATGGAACAATAATCTCTAAAGTCGTCACTCTCATGCGACTTTGTCCAGGTGTCCATGGCTCCACCAGAGAGGCTTAGAGATATTCCCCAAACCCAAACAGTCCCTTCCTGATGGCTTTTAGGCCACATCCCCAGAAGCACTGTGGTCTCTTTTGTATCTCCCTCATCCATCACAGCCGTCAGTAACAGGATCAATGTTGTATCCCACGAGGAAGTATGAAAGGGAGAAGTCTGGAGCTCACTCCAGAACTGGAATTTGACCTCAACTACGCCAGTCATCATCTCCAGGGAAAACCAGCTGGCTTCCGCCGGGTTTCAGGTCTAACTGAAGGCAGGTGGTGAAGGGCAGGAACAGGAAGAGGCAGAAGTAGCACAGCCTCAAATACAAGAGAGCAGCTTGGTGTGGATTCTTCTGCTGTCTTCCTGGAAGATATCTGTGTTGGGCTGTGTTGGCCATATCAGTTGTTTGTCTCCTGTTTTCACTGAAATGCCAAGCGGTGGTTCACTGAGGGCTACATATGTTTGTTTCTACACATTTGTACCTCCTCATTCTGTACCATAAGAAATGGATGAAGGTCCCAGTTTCCAAAACTGCCAGTGCGAACTGCACCATTTTTTTTTCTCAGCATCAGAAAGTGCTGAAACACCACAAAGTCCTTTCTTCCTTCCTGCTGCATTGGTCAGAGCGTTCCAACAACATAACTGGGACCCAGTTGCTGACAACATGAAGTCTGGCATAGTGATAGACCGAGCCCATCTGCTGACTGATTTAAGTTCCTTTGAAATGATGCAGTATGACGTCATTGTTATATCAGTGTTGTCACATATGTTGATTTGGGGCTGAGCAGAAACTGAATTTCCAGAGAGGGGTGTATGTGTTAGAACTAGACTTAGCTAGATGCTTGTCGTATTTGGTTGCTGAATACACGCAATAGGTGCTTCAGCTTCTTATGAACTTCATAAAAGTCCCTGTGTATGTGTGGCTTCACCTACCGGCTCAGGCTGACTTTTAATCCCACAGCTGCGCAGTAGGTTCTTCATCCAGCTCCCAGGGATCTGTGGATTTGCAGTATATCCCAGAAATTCATGTGTCACAAATATCGAGGCTTTGGAATTTTGTGGGTGCTTCTTATGCAAGACGGTGTGGATACATTTAATGACATTATGCCTCAGCAGAGTGACAATTGCAAAGTTATCTTTTCAAACTGGAAGAGTTTCTTAAAGCTCTGGAAAATGATATTTTAAGAACCTCCCTTTCTTAGTCCATTGTCTGTCATAGTTCTTCCTCCTCTCCTCATCCTCCCATTTCCCAATGGGCTAATACTTGTTGCTCAGAAATGTTGCCAGAGAATGGTAGCAGGTAGGGCAGTTTGGTGAATATACATTTCATGACATGAGCAGGAAGCTGTTTCTGGCCATGAGAAATGGGGCTGATCCAGCCACAGTGGCCATTGTGGTGTCACGGGAGAAATCCTAGGGGTACGTTTTCAGCCTATGCAGGATTTTTGTCCAAGGTTCATTAGGTTTTCTGAGACAAACACACTCAGCACACCTATCCTGCTTTGCAAAGAACTGAACAGTTAATGTATGGACCAGTGGCTTTTTCATGACCAATGAACATCAGTTTGGCCTTTTCCATACCAAGTGCAAGAAGGGGCCCTAAGTTTCCTAGTTTCTAACTCATTAAGTGTCAAGATGTGCTACATTGCTAGACTGGGTCCAGACACTAACACAGCAGATGTCCTGGGCCTGTAGCCATCATTTCTGTACCAAAATATCCTAGTGTCTGCTTTGCCACCTTGCAGGTTATAATCTTTGGGATGTTGTGAAGCAGTGATATCAATGCATTTTGACCAGTTTTAGCTATGACAGTGTTTTGCTGGGGTCTCTGAAATTCTCCCTTATAAAACTTGCCAAATATGGAAAGAACTCGTTCTGTTCTTGTTTTGACAATGAAAGGGATGCCATTTCGGGGGAACAACGTAACTATGCATAAGATCTTTTATCAACCCTGGTGTTAGTGTTTTCTGGCAGTGCTTTCAAATTATCTCATTGATAAGCACTCACGATAGTGAGTCCCGACACATCGATTACTCTTTGCAGATGTAGGAGGTGACCTCGTCTGTTCATCTTTGAATTTCAGACTGAGGGCTGGACACAGTTTATTGATAACCATGAGTCCATCATGTTCCACCATGCCAGTGAACCACAGCTTCACCAAGTGTTCACTTCATTTCCAGCGTGCTCTAGAAGATTATCTCCACAGCTTCATCCATTTGTTGTTTTTAGGAGGGGGTGAAGGGTAACACTGGTGTTAGTGGTGTAAGACCCCTTATCAGTCACCTGACAGATTATTAAAGAGAATCATGTTTTACAGGAAAAACTTGGATCTTTTGCAGTTCTTTCTGCTGTCCCAGAGAAGCAGATTCAGGCTGTTTCAGGACCCCTCTTCCAAATCCATTCTCACAATCCTTCTTCTCACACTCCAGTGAGTGTCACTGACATCAGAGCTCATTTTTTTCCCCTCTGCTGATGGAAAAGGACCTTAGGCCAACATATTCTGTCTTCTCTTTGCCCAGCAGCCACTCTACTGGAGCTCGAGAAACCACTTTCCTCCTGTGGTCCTCATCCCACTAGTTGAGGCTGTGGTTCCTGGTCTGTGGAATGGCTGCTCCGTGGGCAGATGTCTCTTGTAGGAAACTCTAAAGGTGGAGGAGAAATAGGTGGGCTTGAAGGATCCCAAGCTATTTATAAGGTTTTATGTTCTTCCTCACCTAAGTCTGTGTCAGGTATGTCCTGCAGATATGCAGACCTTTGGTTTTTGTCTTCCAGCAGACTAGGAACACTCCTGTCATCCATCACCTATCTCTAAGCAGCAGTCAGGAGCAGAAGCAATGAAAATACCTCCTTGGGGCTCTGCAGCAGGATCTCCAGTTCTGCACAGCTGGCCAGTGGCTCCTGCAGGCAAACGGAGCTTGCACTGATGAACCTGCTCTGTGGGGACCATGGGTGTGCCCAGGTCCAGGAGTGTTTGGGAACCTGATTCTGAGCCCACTCACCTCTCCACTGCCCCAATCCCTTGTGCCGAGGATTTTCTTCCCATTGTGACTGCCTTCAGACAAAGCAGAATCTGCCCTTGGTGTCTTTATTTGAAACCTGATCAGAAGTGCTCAGTTACGAACAGTCCCCTCCCCTCCCTTCTCTTCAGTGCACTCTAGAGCATTGTAATGGCTTAAGATGATGAATACTATGCAGACAACACACCCAGCTGTCCAAGCAGACAGTCAGCGGAGAAATGAAGATATGCCTGCCTAAGTAAAAGTTTGATTAATTGCATTAATTAGGCCCTAAGGTATGGTTCATAAAATAAGAGTACAACTGGTGTATTGGATTGGGGAATTGACTATGTGACAGGAAACAAACAGTGGTGTGAACAGGAACTCTTCTCTGTCTGGAGTGGCACGATAAATTATCAATTAAATAACAGAGATTGACAAAGCTGCAGTCTGTTAAAGGCGACCTCCCCACCACGGTTGCGGCCAGCTGGGGCAGGCGGCTTGGAGGTGCGATGGCCCCTCCTGCACGGCCGTGCAGGCTCACCCTGCCGTGGCTCTGCTGGGCTCTCCATCCCATCTGCACAGCACGGGGTGAGGATGGGGAGCACAACTCAGTCCAGAGCTCTGCAGTCTGGGGGCCACTGGGCTCCCGTAGGAGCTGTGCTAGATCACTTTGCATTCGTGTGGCTGCTGTTGTCCTCCTGCAGTGGCAGCAGGACTTCCTTCCACCGGGCAGAGTGGTGAAGAGGCGTTAACTCCTCCCAAGGTACTGCCTTGTCCTTGGGCCACAGCCTTCTGCCTCGGTGTGTAACTGTCCCTTGCTGCAGCTCCACGAGGACCTGCCTGCAGTTGGGAGCGGATGGTCTGTGTTTGAGGTGAGCAGTACAGCATCCACCTTCCGCTTACCACCTGAGTGATTAGAGCTGCTGACGCTCCGCTCTGGACTCGCTCTCTCCAATCTGTCAAACACTGCTTTCTCTCCTGTCTCAGGCGGCTGCTGACGTGAGTGCGCTGCAGTCGCAGCTGTGCAGGAGGAGGCTCTCCAGATTCCTCGTTACCGGTTGTTATTAATGACTGTGCATTTCCATAAAGCCAATAGCAGGCTGGGACAGATGCACGCCCTGCCCCAGAAAGCTTATGAAAGATGCTGTCTCCCCAGTGGCACTGCTTCACAGTTTCTTCTGGAAGAAGGTTCCTTCAGGATCACTTCCACCTGCTCTTGCTCTCACAACATTTTCTCACATTCTGCATTATTTTCTGTTCCAAGATTTGTTCCATTAATATTTTTAGTATCTCATACAGGCCTCAGCCGAGATCTGGGTTGCACCGCTTGTCCCAGTGCAGTTGGCACATATAATACGGGGAACCCCAGAGGAGCGTCAGTGCTGACGGCAGCGGCACAGGAGGAGAGAGCTGCATGGCTCAGCTCCCTTGCCTTGTAAATACAGCAGGGTCTGAAGATGGGGTGAGAGCAGCAACTTAATGGAGAAATAATCTCACGGTTCCGCCCTGAACGGCCGAGTCAAGAAGATGCTCCAGAGCTCCTGGTGGTCTTATCTCCACTGTGGGTGTCCAGTTGATCTAAGACATTCCCCAAACATTTCTCTTGTTGCATTCCCTCAGCATCAGGGAATCATCCCTCCGTGGGATGTTGGGAAAAGGACACCTCTCTGGCTCTAACCACCATCAGGAACGTTCTCACCTCCTGTCAGACTTCTCAGTCATGTCTTGTATGGTGAGAGAAGACCCATTCAGACAGACCAACACTGACCCCCACTGTCATCCAGAAATAAGCCTGCCCCTTCTTTCTGCATGAGCTTACTGAGAGCCGCGCGGTCTGCTCCTCCCTCCCTTCCTTCCCTCCCTCCTCCACGGACTGTTGGCCTCTTCCACTTTGCCTGAGCTCCCGTCGTGCACTGTTGTTCAGGAGCAGAGCAATCACACGCCTTGGTGTTTACTTCGTGCATGCTTAAGAATGACAGATTCTTCCCAAAAGTATAGAAAGAAATAATTCCTAGTTCTGTAATGCTTCTGGTTGTCGTGTTGTGATGAGTGAAGATCAGGAGCAGGAGGAAAGATAGCGAAAAGAAAGAAAAACAAGAGCTACAGAGACTGCATGTCATTCCCTTGGGATCCAGGCACACCCCAGCTGGTTTAAACTTTCCTCCATCATTTACCTTAATGACTGAGCAGCACCAGAAACCTCAGAGCATTTATGTTTCTCTGTTCTTTCCTTAAAGCACCCTCCCATTCTCTCTGAGTTTTGGAATTACAAGCTGTGTGCTGTTCATCCCTTTCTCTTCAGCTTTCCCCAGGTCCCTTATGCCCCACTCTCCCAGGCTGATCAGGACTGTTATTTCAGTGCGACTGTCTCCGATCACTGCTGGTGACACCATCGTACCTTGTCCCCGTCCAGCTCTGACATGACCACAGCAGGAGCCCCTCTGCTCCCTGATAGACCAGTGACCAGCTGCAAGATTTGCAAAGCGGTGTTTGTGTCCCTGTCAATGCTAGCGTGTTGCTGACACATGAACCTGGGGAAGGGGGGCTGCCCTAGGAACTTCTCTCTATCTACATGGTTTGGTTATGATAGCTGTCCCACAGGCTGTAGACGGGACATTGCTTTCACAAAGCGCCGATCCATTGGAAATAGGCATGCTAGGAGATTCTCTTTCCATCTTGCCTATATTTTTATTTTGTCTTAAAAAAAGCCCACCCCCATCCTGCAATTCTAAAGCCGCAGTTCCTGTTAGAGAGGTTAGACGTGTTCCTGGGGAAGCTGCTGTCCTTGTCTCATCGGAGGGACATTAAGGGGACACAAAAGCTCACCCTGACTGTCATACATTGCACTCAGTAAACTTGTGGTTGAATAAAACCATAGCTTTTCAAAAGATGCCAGCTTAGGAGTTTTAGATGAGTCCATTTCCAACTGTGGGCAATCTGGTAGAGCACCCCCCCATTCAGCAACAAAACGAAGCTTCTAGCTTTCTCTTAAAACATGGAAATCTACTGGCAATGGGCAAGCTACTGCAAAGCAAATCCATAGCTACTTCATCTGTCTCTGCTCCTGCTTTGGGTTCCCCTGGTGAGACAGCTGGCTGCAAATTCGATTTGTGTCGTCACAGAAAGTGGCTGCTGTTAAACAGAGAGCTGTGAGCACCCAGCTGCCCTGGGCTGTAGCACACATCCTTTCTGTGCTCCCATAGACCAGGGGCCCTGCTTTTCTCAGGGTTCCGCCAGCGATCGCACGTATCCTTCAGCCTCCCAGAGGGCCTCACAGAGCTGGTCTGGCACATCTCCTCGCCATGCCCTCTGCTCCATGCTGATGCCAGCCCCTCGGAGAGCTCCCACACCAAGCAAGACACTTGATGAGGGCTGGCTCAGATGAAAGCATTGCGCTCAAATGCAGCCATCCCCACTGCCCTCTGCCCAGAGGTGGCAGCTGGTAGATGCGCTGGGAAATGCCATCCACTGCCCTGTTTATTCCAAACAAAGTCTCCTGCCCATGGATTCTTTCCCCAGGCAGAGTACTTCATTTGTGGAAGCACTTCAGAAGGAAAGCAAGCAGCGCTGAAATAAACCCTGCTCTGTGATCACCGCCGGGGAGTCCAGCTAAAGCTGCTATAGCACCCCTGCTTTACTTTCCAGGGAAAAAGCAATCCCTCCCATGGCAGGGAGACAGGCCTGCCAATGTTTCTTTCTTATACCTAGCACTGGCAGTAATTTCGGCTGTGGCAAGATTCATCAAAGTTAATCATCTGACCCTCATCTACATGAGATAATTTTTCAGTGAGCAGAATTTGCC
>JANHGO010001798.1:0-32666 GCA_024606505.1 Aquila spilogaster
GAAGGGCAAAGGCACTGGTAGAGGAGCCTTCATCCATAGCTCAGGAGCAGTGGGTGGGTTTGGGAGGCACAAACATTCTGTGGCACCAACAACTGTGCTGTGCTGATGCGTGGTCCCTGGTTGCTGAACAGAAGCAATTGGGTGGGGGTGTGTGGCAGAGGGAGGACAGCTCATTGAATGCACACAGTATGATCAGCAGGAACGATTATTTCCAAAGCCAGGATATTGGTGCTGGAGCCTCTTCAAGTCACTTGTGTTTTGCATCCGGAGCAGATTCCTCCTGGTGTTTGGGAGGAGAAAAAGAAAAGGCAAGAGAAGGCTAAAAACGGCTTTACAGGAAGAGTGTGGGGGGGAAAGTAGGTTAGCAGAGAAAATGAGTTTATAAAAAATGGAGGAGCAGCCGGGAGGCACAACAGTAACTACTGCATTGTGCTTACAAAGCTAAACATGTTAAGATGAATAAATCCCCAAGCTGGATGGCATGTGGCCCAAAATATTAAGAAAAGCTGGGCCAGATCTCAGTCTGCAGCCAGATTCAAAGAACAAATGTGTTTGCATCAATCATTTTGATTCTTAAATGTTTCTAGAGCGAGGTCTTAAATCTGAACTTCTTCCATGTCGAAGGGTGTCTGCACCCATTGCTGAGGGTCAGGCTTATTTCTGAAACTGGGGGAACATACTGACAACTGTGCAGGGTCAGACCAAAGGGCCAGCTCCCCTCTGACTCTGGTTCCTAGCAGATGCCCAGAGGTAAAACTACTGGAATAGGACAAGCACATAGCAAGGGTCTCTCATGATTTGTTGGCCCAGTGACCTGAGACTTGGTATTCAGAATCACCCCACTGTTGGACCAATGGTAGTTTTCATGTGTGAAAGCCTCATCTATGCACCCCTGCCTTGCTATGTGGCTTAGGGCGTTCTGCTTGCTTTCCCCAGATCTTTGCTTCTCTGTCTATAAAATAATGAGAGCCACATCTGGACAATGCTCTCAGACATAGGGTCTGATTTTTGGGTGGTGCTGTGTGGAGCCAGGATTTGGACTCGATCCTTGGGAGTCACTTCCAACTCGGGATAGTCTATGACCTCTCTCCCTAGAGATCACCTATGTGAGCATCTACTGTAGTAGTGTGATATGCTCCTGTGTTTGCTATATAATGCACATGGGTTAAATTCCTCATTCAGGTAAGCCAGTGAAGTTGATGAAAGTAGGGAGATTATTTTTTTTACTCCCAGGAAGCTTTACTTAGTGTTTTACAGATAAACCTCCCTGTAAGCCCCTCTGGAGCTTGGGTTCATCTCCAGGTTTTGACGCGTGCCTCTGGTCACCTTGAGTGCTCAGGGCTCTTCCAGAGGAAGGGAGCTGTGATCATCTGGGTGGAAAGAGGGGAGAATGTGACCGAGGGTTTCAACACAGCAGAGCTGATGAAATCATATCTATAAACAGTGCAACTCAGGGATTTTTGTCTCTCTATTATTTATAAGGTTTTTTCATCCACAAAGCATTTTTCCAGTTTCATGTGCTAACACTCACAACATCTTCATCCTTTGGGTCAGTGTCTCTGCCTCCTACTGCAGTGCTCACAGTGTCTCCAAACATTCCCTGCTGACTTAGTCTCACCTGGGTGCATACTATTCTCTTTCTTCAAAATCTGCCAGGCACAGCTTCCTTCTCTGCCAGGAAACTGAACCAATCTCTGGATCTAAAAGGGCTGAATCCGCAGGTTTTGTTCAGAACTGGCATGCTGGGTACTGTGCCAACCGAGGCCTTTTGCCATCAGGAGGAAAGGAAATAAAAAAGAAGGTGCCGTTGCCAATCTAAACTTTCATAACCTCTTAATCCTAATTGTTTGTATGTGTTTGGTTGTGGTTTTTTTTTTCTTTGTCATTGCTGGTCAAACCAAGTATTGAATGCAGAAACTAGTGAGCTGGTGCCTGGGTTGCAAGGATAGATGCTTCCAGCAGTGGGCAGCGAGGGCTGTAGAGCAGCATCTCAGGTCTGCACTAGGCTGTCACACTTAGAAATAACATCAGCTGTCTCCGGGAAGATTTTTAAACGCATTAGGGATGTTCCAACAAATGGCTGAAAATGTGAGGTGATGCATGGCTGTGGCTGTTCAGATTCGATTAGCGTTAACGCCCTTCCATTAAGCTCTGGCTTGCAGGGCTGCCTTTTGCTGGGGAACCTGCTGTGCCAAGGGAGGTTGTTGCCTTGCCAGGACTGCAGCTGTGGGTGACCTGGAGAGGACACAAGGTGCCGTGTTGGGACAGAGCATGGCTGGGTGCTCAGTGGTGTGCATGGGAGCACCTCGGAGCGCATCCATGGCATCTCTCCAAGGCTGGCTGGAGAAATGTCATGTGTCTCAGCTATTGCATAATTATGGTTCTGGGCTCTTAGTTTTATCCACACATTTACCATTTCACTTCTCATACATTAAGAGCTCTCCAGTACAAGAAACCCCTCCTCTTCTGTGTACAGTGGCTAGCACAATGGAGCTCTGGTCTCAGAACCCATTTGTTATCCTGATTCTAAGTGTTTCTAGAATTTGAACTTTACAGTAGAGTTAACAGCTAACTTCTGCAAAGAATTTACACATGATAATTACTAATAGATATTGGGTGAAGCTACATGAATCTGAACCAATGGAAAATCAGGTTTGGGTGAATTTTCTGCCAGAACTTATTTTTTTTTGGCAGCGCGACAGAAATCTGAATCAGGCAGAACCTTGAGGTGGAATGGCCTTGAATCAGAAGGCACCAAAAACCTCTCATCAGTAAAGCTGGTGTCATAAGAACAGTCTATTAATTTAATAGACTAAATCTAATAACTGGTGACTGGGGGCTTGAGCAACTCCCCTACAGGAACAGGCTGAGAGACCTGGGGCTGTTCAGGCTGGAGAAGAGAAGGCTCCAGTGGGACCTTATAGAGGCCTTCCAGTACATTCAGGAGTCCCTCCCAGGAAAGCTGGGAGGGACTTTTTACAAGGGCAGGTAGCAACAGGATGAGGGGAAATGGCTTTAAACTGGAAGAGGGTAGATTTAGACTAGATATTAGGAAGAAATTCTGTACTGTGAGGGTGGTGAGACACTGGAACAGGTTCCCCAGTGAGGTTGTGGATGTCCCCTCCCTGGAAGCATTCAAGGCCAGGCTGAATGGGACTGTCAGCAACCTGGTGTAGAGGGAGTTGTCCCTGCCTATAGCAGGGGGCTGGAACTAGATGATCTGAAAGGTCCCTTCCAACCCAAACCATCCCATGATTTTATGAAACCAAAGAAATCATCAGGTTCCAACAATGTGCCTTACTGAAAAGCAAGGCTAGTACACAAGAAGTACTGCTACACCTTTAACCTATCCTACAATTCTCTCCCCCAGCAGCACATAAGGACCAGCTGGAATGGGGTGATCAAGTTAGTAATCATCAGTTTACAAAACTGGGTAGACTGAAGGAAAAAGGTCCCTTCCCTTACTGAATCAAAGCCTATATTCATTGCAGTCTGTCCAGTGACTCAAAGCCAAAAAAACATTCATTTCCCCCTCTCCACATACTCCCATTTCTAGAATGATGGGAAGGCTTAATTTGAACAGACTGTAAAGCTTGAGGAGCACAGTTATTTATGAACTAGTCCAAAATATTTGCATTTTGGCAATGTGCCTACAAACAAATCATTAGTGAGCTTTTTAGTGATAAAAAGGAATTCATATCATATATATTTACACACACACAGTCCAGATTACTGCCAGAAAATGGAATTGATTTTACTATCTTCTTCCTGCCATTAAGCTGCAAAATTAGCATTCAAGGAAAAAAAACTGAAGCTCAGCTTCTTAGTCCTTTTTTCTGTAAGGAGGAAAAAATGAGGTCTGTTCTGGAACATCTGTCCTCTCTCAACTCCTTCCCCCCATGTCCTATTAGAAAGAACACTAAACTGTGCTTTTTGGAAGCTAGGAATGTATATCTGGAGTGCAACACCAATGCCAATTTTCACTTGGAGATCCGTAGGAGACTACTGACCTTCAATTCTTCAGATAATGACTGAACAAAAAACACCACCTTTCTGTTCAGAAGGCACATTGTAAAACATCCAATGAGACAAGTTCCTTTGTGTCTCATGATTCCAAGATTTTCTCTTCTTTGCCTGACCGTATCAAAAATACTTCTACAACATAAGCAAGCATGTGCTTTAGGACCTGTTTTCAACTATTTCCAAATTCTGCCACAGAATCACATTTTAAAACTGGAAAAGACAATGGGCAAACAATCCCACTTGCTCAACACCTTGCAAAAAACAGGAGGCCCAAATAAAACTATTTTTAATGCAATATGGTACGTCCTGAACCAAGCACTTCCATGACCATTTTTGCCTTTGTTCCTTCCAGATTACTGGCTAAGATTTCTATTTGGCTAATATTTCTGATGGTTTTTATTTATTTTGCATTGCTCAACTTCTTTTTCGTAAGAGCATTCCCAAATTTTGAACATGTAACTCTGTGAAGTCTTTAAGGCATTTGGAAATGTATGATTTTGAAATAGAAACCCTCCTCAAACGGTTTTAACAGCAAGCTTGCTGCAATCACCAGCTGTCATTCTCCTGCTGTACATAGGCAGGAACGCCCAGAATCAGTTTTTCAGGCAGACCAGAAATTGTGGCTTCTGAATACTTACACTCCACACTATACTTAAGGGTCTGGACGTTCATGTCTATGGAAGTGCCCAACAGTCTTTCCAATTTTAAAACACATCACCTTCGCAAATTCATAAAGGGTTAGAACTACAGGCAAACATAGTACCCAGTGTTACATCAATTACGTAACAGAAGCATAAATGCATCCTGAGTTGATTAAACTGCACCAGAGAATAAACTAAACCTGAAGGGACAAGCGACAACGGTTCGAAGAAAAAGGTTTCACTGGTTTATCCATATGCACTTTATTTTGGGAAGTCTTCCAGATTCTTCTGTGATAGCAGTGACAGACAAGAAGGTAAAAGAAAGAGGTGAAAAATCAGATTTGATTATATCACTTTGTCCAGAACTCCAAGCAACCCACATCCAGAGACAGATCATCTTCTAAACAAGAGCTTCAGAGTCCATTTTGGTAAGGATGGAAAAAGCTTAATACCAAAGCCAAGACTTAGAACACAAGCAAATAAGAGCAAGAAACCTCCCAGAGCCCAACTGCCCTCATGAAGTAAGTTTATCTTAACATTAAATCTTATCATTCTGTAGCAAAGAACTTGTAAAAAAGTTTACATTAAGTACAAGAATCTGTTTTGTCTGAACACCATTCAAAAAAAATAAATCAGATAACAGAGCCAAAGACCTTGCTACAGACAGAAACACAGCAAAACCTGCTCTGGCAAAATCAATATACTTCTTGTCTACTACAGCTCACCCTTCTCACAGAGGGAGGTAACAATTTTTATACTGTCCCCTTTGTATCTGTCTGCAGATGCAAGTAATAAAAGTACAGCTTACAGAGGTCCGTAGTTTCTTAACATCAGTTTAAAGACTTACTGAAAGCCTGACAGTTTATGCAACTAATACCTTGCATAGGCGACAAGCAAGCTCTTCTTTACTTATAGAGTTTTCTTTGCAGTCTATCTGTTCCTTAGAATGTGCAAACTGAAGCAAGTTAGACTTATATCAACCTAAAAAGTGATCCTCTTCTCCTCCCCTCAATCTTTCAGTAAAGTGCTTCTGGCATTTCTCTGACCCTTGGGTTGACTACCTGATCTAATTGTAATCCAGAAGTTACTCACAGTTTTGTTAGGCAAACTTTGTTAGATAATTGAGTTGCATCATATAAGCAAGAGATTTAAGGAGCTCAAATTAGTGCAACAGCAACTTGGGAGCATCAGCTCCGTTTTTACCAAGGTCTACTACAGAATACTCTCTGTAGATTAAATTCACGAGCAAATTTCAATTCAATACATATCAGTTGGACATCAGACTATTTCCAGTTGATCCTCCTGTACAGTTACCCATCTAGAAAGGAACATAAGGACTTGGTTTAGCTTTCTGTAATCCACATGTAGTTAATACCTGCTTCCTCAGGCTGCTATATTCTCCAAACTTCCAGCAGTTTTCAGAACTGCATGTTCAGAAGTGCGGTAGTTTTCATTGGTTGCATCTACAGAATTTGATGCAGAAGTACACAGAAGTGCACGTATTAACCAGCAACGCTAGTAACTGCAATGTCACCCAAACCCTTAAAGGGGCACAACTTATCTGTGATGGGGTTTCTTTTTAGACACTTCTCAGTTATTTGAGGGCCACACAGATACCTACGTAGTATTAAGATTAGGAGCTAATGAAAACCCAAGTGTCAAGGCTCAGTTGTTTCTGATGTCAATTCATTGTAGGGATGTCACTGGTGCCTTAAAACAGCTATCACAAGAATCTTCTAAATACAATTCTGTCTGAATGTGTTTTAAAGTTCTTGTTGCTTCTTGTGAACGGCAGATGTTCCCCTCCTCTTGACCTGCATCCAGACAGAACTCTGCCTCTGTATGAACGCACCACTGTACCTTGGGCAAAATAATTCAGACAAAGCAGATGTCTTGATTAACACTAAGTCACAGGACATTACAGAACTCAGTACTTCTGCACAATTCTCCTCCTAAAATACAAGTTAGAAGGCATACATCGCCTCATTCACAATACCACCGTTATCCTCTATATTAAACTGAAGTCACAAAGTCTAGACGCAAACTTGGAGCTCTCTTGCTCTTGTTTATCTTGATCTCATCAGATGAATGATTAATAGTGTTTAACATGACATTCAAGTAATTTAATGTTTCTTGGGGCAACGTGCCAGATTCAGTAATTCGAGAGCATTGAGTATAATGGCCAAGATATGTTGAAGGCTGTAATATAAAAATGCTGCTTTTTCCTGACTGCAGTCCTCTAACATTCTTTTCAGCTAGCCAGATCCCTTTCTTCAGCAATTCCTGCGGACCTGTTCTGTCAATTGACCTTTTACCAGCATGCATTTTGCAAGGAGAAAGCAGTGATAGGTGGTACCACGCACTTCCTCCCAAAAGCCTGTTACACATTTTTCAGAATTTCACCAGCTAATGTCCTTTAGATTATAAGTCATTAACTGGAAAGGCAGAGCACTTCTCCTGGCCTTCCCTTAACTTCTGTACATACCGGGTTATTTTAAAGCAGTTTTGTCATTTAGAGTTTACATTCTCTTAACCTGGCAGGGTTATACACATGTATACACCAGAGTTTCCGAAAGGCTAACTAACCCTCTATGCAGGGTGTGCAGAGCTGTTTTTACTGTCATGGAACCAAAAATGTCTTTCATTAGCTCTGTGCCAAAGACCCTTGCAGCCTATTGGTCAAAATGTTAAGTACTTGAGGGTTCCCGCAGCTTAGTATTTTTCCTTTGTAGGTCACCTTCCTATAAAAGCTGCACTCCATTTAATATAGCACTTGGAAACAGTTTTACACAACTCGTCATGGGTGACTGCTTGCTGATGCTCATTAAAAACAAGCGCTAACATTTAACACTTGTTTAGCAAACAGTTGTAGGACAAAGTCACGTTGGCTTCAGCAAGTACACTCTTATTAGAACGAGCTCCCTCATTAAACATCTTCAGATGAATAGGGTTCATTAAACCTAGGCGTACTAGCAACTACTGATTTTCTGTCAGTGCTCAGTACAAGGACCAAGGGCCGCAGTGCCCACACATCCCTATCAGTACACTTCCCAGAAAAGCCAGCAAAAAACGTATCTGCTGCAGAGGGTTCTCGTGCGCTATTTTCTGCTTCTTTACCACTGTCAGTCCCGGCAGCAGAAAAGAGGAAAAAAAATAAAATCACTGCAGGCTTACGGAAAAGAGTGCTCAGGAAAAAAACTACTGGAAGCACGTTGCTGAACTTAACAGAAGAGCAAAGCCAAGCAATTTAAAACAGTTGGCAGAAGATGCAGGCTAACTCATCAGTACAACACTATTTTCTCCATATCGCTCTGAAGGGCTGCTGCATCCCTCATTACTGCCCAAGTCAGCCAGATATGATCTCCATGAGAACTAAGGCAAAAATTGTGGAATCTAACTTTGTCCAGGAAAACAGATGCAGCAGCGAGCTACAAACAAAACCACTCACTCCCTCGCCTCGTTGCAACACCCAACACAGCAAGCAGAGGCCACAAACCCAGCGAACAGGCAGCAAGCCCAGAGCACCAGTGCTTCCCCTCACAAAGAGCTAAGGCTTTCCAGACTGAAAGGAGACGGCTGAAGCCAGACATAACCTAGCAAAACTTTCTTGATAGTTCATATGGAAGCTTTCTGGGAGAAGAGGCAGATGCACAGATGCGGCAGTTCCCCATGTTACCAGCCTTCTAGGCAGAAGACTGTCTACTCATGGTTGACTAGGTCAACAATATAATTTCCCTGCAGACATACAAGCCCTAAAAGCCTGTTAACATCCAGGCACATTATTAACTGTCAGTGAAGGATGCATCAGCATCTGATCAATTCCAACCAACGGAGCCTGGAAACCATCTCCAGAGATGCATCAGATGTCTTCAGATTGCTTAAGCTGGAATACTTGCAGATACTCTGCTCTGTATATCCTGAAGTGTTTTGCTGCACAAAAGAGGGCATTTTGTAGGGACAGATACTAGATTCAAGTACTTGCTTCAGTGACTGGCAGTCTGACTAAGATATGCATTACTTCCAGTGCTTAGAACAGCAACTGAAGGAGAAATTCAGACACTAAGATCTTTGACCTGAAGTAAAACACCAATTTGTCAGCTTTCAAAGAAGTAACATTCTTTCCCAAGAGCTGTGAAAAACAGAGGGATGCAAGAGGTCAAAGAAATCTGCAGAATGACAGATTTTGAACATAACGTGCTTTAGAACAAACATGTTTTGGTGGGATCTTGAATTCCATTATGCCAAGCCTCTCCCATACACTCAGATGACAATCTCTAACAACAAAACCGGTAACACAATGCAGAAAGCAAGAAAATGCAGAAGCAGTTGCCAGGTTTTTAATAACAACTCCAAGTACCAATAGGAAAATACTAGACGGAAACTAAAGCTAAGTGGAAACAAACAGATCATGAAACTTGCAAAGAAAAAAAGTTCAGGCAGACAGAACTTAGTATCAGTTCTAGAAAGACTACTCTTAAAACCCCAATGCATAGGGATGGCCTGCAAGACTTCCTAGGACTTTTCCTCTCAAACAGTATCCATCATAAAGATGAATTAATAATTCCATGAATTTACACTCATACTGTTGTAAAAACTATTTCTGTGGTCTACTTTTGTAGATAACACATGGCCACTTCTTGAACTGCAAAGGCTCTGATTAAGTTCTAGAGTTCAAGTTAAATACCTGAAGTTATTTCCTCACACTCCAATTACTCTATGACTTTTCTTTCATACCTGGAAACCGCATTAATGCCCTTCTGTCTCCCTCCTTCACACCACCTTGGCATTTATACCACGGAAAGTCTCTTGTAGCTACATTCAGGTACCATGAAATTCGTCAGAGGTATGTGAGTTTCATGAAGGAAACGAGTTCCACTTGAAGTCAAAACACATGCCCCCTGAGAAGCAATCAGGGAAAGGGCTTCTTCTGCCTATTTACATGACTTGAGAGCTAAGTGCAACTCCTCCCAAACCCTTTCTACTGGTTACCAAGCACTTCAGAAAAATATGCCCCCACTTCACAGGCAGATCTCAGCGCCATCTAATGCAACCACACAAGGTGGCTCAACTGCACGAAAGGAAGCATCATCCAGGAACACAAAAGCCTCACAGCTGGATTAAAGACAGAGAAAGTGTTTTTTTCTGTTCAGCTCCTATTGCTGACAGATTAAAGTTGAAAAAAGAAAAAGTCGAGCACAGGTTTTTAAGGCTGCATGAAGCTCATTCATCAAGTTACAGAAGTCACTCCCATCTGACTGCACGAGCTTAAAGCCACAGGAAGAGGGATTTCTTCAGGAGTAATCACTGCTGGAATTATGCAGGCAGCTGATACATATTAATGTATATGCACTCCTGGAAAGAACAGAATTACAGGACAGAAGACAGGGTCAGGTGTAATGGATGTTAGTTTTATGTGATCCGTACCTTGTTGTAAGTAGCACTACATAACTGGCAGATGACTGGTAAAGGCATACAGCTGTTCTGCTATTATTTTAGGTAAGCACGCTGAAGTATTCTGAATAATACCCAATGCACATCCAACCTCATTTCTACGGCAACACAACTAAAATAATGATTAAGGCAACTAGTACCTATTGTGGGCTCAGTCTCTTCCTATGCAGAAAGCGAATATGCAAGTAGGCAGTGGAAAGGGATTCTTATAGAGGAAAGCTTGAGGCAGATTTATTATAAATAATGAAGCTGCAGCGAGATAACTAGGCTAATAGAATCAACAATTAGTATGCAGGCAAAAGAGAAACAATGTAGTTTCATAACAGGACAAAAATGTAAGTATTTTTACAGTAATGCCTCAAGTCTTATTCCCAGTAAATTTCAAGGAAGTAACTAACAGTTAGGATACACCTGCCCAGTAATACATTAGCTTGTCATAACAGAACAATTTAAAAGCGTAAGAAGATACAATGGATGTTCTCAGGCATGTATGGGTATGTACACCCTCACTATACAGCTCTCATCCACTCTTTGAAGCAGAAAATATTTGGCCAATATACTAATACTGTGGGCATCACTTGAGTCCTTTAATAAGGTTTGTTTAGCTTGTGTGCCTGGGCACTATTGCCATCTACAGAAGAGCAGTAACCTTACTGTACTGTTATCTAAACAAGAGCATCTTCAAAACCAAAGGAAAATCATCCATTTGAACTTAGCAGTAAGTCACATCTATGGAAAGTATCATATAGCCAGTAAAGCAAAAAACTGAATCCTAGTTTGTATGTCAGTGCATCCAAATAACAGCTGTACTGAGGCTTATACACAACAGAGGAAGACACATAGTGTGGTCTTCTCCAGATTATTTAGAACACTGCAGTATGCCACATAATGAAGACCATTCAGCAAGCTAACGTTGCTGCATTTCACAGCAGAGTGCTGATGCTCCATCTGAAACATCAAGCACTCAATCTTTTAAGAGGAAAAAAAAAAAGCCTCAGATTTCTCGTTTTTAAAACTGTGAAATCACAATAGAAATAAAACTTCGGGCTGAAGAAAAAAAAAGATGGGAATACAGGAAGCCACATTTTGCAAAAAAAGTGTTGCAGTCCAAGAAGGAAAAGCCATGTCCAAGTGGCAAAAAAAAAAAACCAAACACCTATTACAGCATTTTAAGAGACTGGGAAAGAAGGCAGGTGACAAACAAAACCAGCAATATTCACAGTGAACCAAAATTCATGCAGCATATACTTTTGTCATAAGAATAAAATCCTGCTAAGAATGCTTGAGAAAGGGAAAGAGTAAATCTGAGTACTTTAAATTTTTTAAAATTTGAAAGAAAAATGGTTTAATGCTTATCAAAATATTCTATATATACTTTCTATTTAGCTAAGCAAATGTACAGAATGAATTACAAACCATAATCAGTTCTGGGCTTTTACTTTTGTCTATTCCATCTTTAAGTAACTCACATTATTCAATCAGAAAGTCAGAGATGAGAATGAAAACAGCCTTAGAGAAGTTGACACCAAACACAGAGTCAGATAAATTATATCTGTTCCAAATATCTGTTAGTACAATTCAACTTATTTTCTTCCTACCCTAAGCAAATTCAGCTATTGGCTAACACAGGTATAAAATTTTATACATACTTTATGACTTTCCACATAATAAAAAGAAAACGACTGCATTTATTTGCTTCTATCATGACTTTGAGAACAGCTTATAGAAGTTATTGCACCAAATAATCATTGACTTGGCTTCTTGGTCATCAGTATTTGTTCTGACTTTCATTACAAGGACATCTTAAGTTAAATTCAGTAAGTGCTCATACTAATAAAGTTAAGACAGCCTAATACAAGCTATCACGTCATCCGAACCATGATTGCGGTCCATGCACACAACCAAAATCTGTGGCAAATGCAATTACAGCAACAGCTCATTCCTTCTGCATTAAAGGCTATGTTATGTAGCATCAGCATGTTTTTGCTGCTGTCTAAAAAAAAAAAAATGCACAGCTATTGTAACTAAACCGATACAGTACACTCATAACCATTATAAATTTAATAGTGAGCCTAAGATGAATGCTTCTTCCACTTAACTGTCCTGATATTCAGCTGCATATATCCTGAGAGAAGCACTAATTACAATTCTGAAGCTCTCTAATCAGAAGGTACTTTTGTCCAGTGCTTGGACGTTACCTTTGTACAACACTTAATTAAGCTGTGGAATGCCTTTCTACAGGATGATGTGGCTGCTAAATTCTACAAAGGTTCACGTACCAAAAATACAAAAACGTTGACATTATCTCAGGAGATCTGCAAACCACCAACTGCTAAAAGCTAGTGGAGTAACACAGTTCCCCTTCCTTGAACTCTTACTTACAAGTCTACTACCAGCTACTGCCGGAGCACTGCAGATTTTTGGTCTAACGCAGACGGTTGTTCTTCCAAGAATGCTTGCAAGCACTTTTCTGTCCTAATATCCAAGAGGATAGCGATTAGCCAAGGTTCAGATTATATAAAGTTAGAGTAAACGTATCTTCTCCATTCATTTGTAACTGCCAGTTACAGAAAAAATCTTTTGACCTGAGCAACATCTCAGCAGAGAACTATTTCAAGCCCTATTCTTTAAGGTGGGAATACAAAAACAAGTTGCTAAACTTATCACAGAATCATAAAATGTCTTGCATTAGAAGGGACCTTGCAGAACACCTAGCTTCAACATCCCTGCCATGGGCAGGGCTGCCACCCAGCAGCTCAGGCTGCCCAGGGCCCCATCCACCTGGCCCTGAGCACTTCCAAGGATGGGGCACCCACAGCTTCTCTGGGCAACCTGTTCCAGCGCCTCACCAACTTCCAGTTAAAGAATTTTCTCCCAATACCTAACCTAAATCTCCCCTCTTTCAGTTTAAAACCGTTCCTCCTTGTCCTGTCACTAATGCTCAGTCTTATCTAGGGAAAGACGTATGAGAAGCAGATGAGGTCCCTTGGTTTGTTCAGCCCAGAGAAGAGGAGACAGAGGGGAGGCCTCATCACAGCCTATAGCTTCCTCAGGAGGGGAGCCGAGGGGCAGAAGCTGATCTCTGGTCTTTAGAGACACCAACAGATCAGCATGGATTATGTGTCAGGGGAGGGCCAGGTTGGATATTAGGAAAAGGTTCTTCAGGCACTGAAACGGGCTCCCCAGGGCAGTGGACATGGCACCAAGCTCGCTGGAGTTCAAGAAGGGTTTGGACAACGCTCTCAATCAAACATGGTCTGATTTCTGGCTGGTCCCCTGTGGAGGCAATAGTTGGACTCAATGATCCCTATAAGTCCCTTCCAAGTTGGAAGATTCTATGATTCTATGAAGTTCAGCTAAATATTTCTGGTATCTTCCTGGTCTTGTTACAATTATTTAACAGGCATAACGTGGTTGTAGAATCTCAGTTCACAGTTCTGGAACTTATTTCAAGCAGTGAATGAAGCACTTGCATAAAAACTCATTTATCCCAGCCACCCTAACAGATAATCATATAACTTACATTTTCCTGATTAGAAGACAGAGGTGGCTCCACTAAAAGAAGCCTCTGCTCAGAGCTGTCCTCTTCAAAGGCTGGCTGTGTTGCAGAGTCAGACATGTGTCCTTTTCTGAGACGTAGACCTGGCTCTGGAGAACCAGCATTATCGAGTTCCGTTAGTTCATTCATGAGATGCTGGGAGCCTTCTCAAATATTCTGCTTCCTCTTGATCTGGTTTGGCTGATTATGCGTTGGCTCTGAAAGACAGAATTTGTATAACTAAACTGAAGTTAAAATGAATAGTGTAAGAATTGGCTGGAAGAACAACATGCCTAAAAGCTGCTAGACAGCTATGATGACTGCCTTTACACGTGCCCAAATTTCCACACAATCATCTATATAGAATTTTACACTGCTGGACAGTGAATTCTTATCTTGTGACCACTAACGCTTGTATTCTAACAGAAGTTAAGCACATATTTGAAAGATGACAGAAAATGCATTCCAGAAACTCACAGTACATTTACAGAAGCACAACTGTGTTCTTACAAATCTTTTTTATTTTTACAAAATTAGAAATGTTGGGCTGTTGGTACTAGTCATAGCTAAAGTACCTGTCACAGGCATTCTAAGGCTATAAGAGTTTTGAGGGTACGAGACTCATTTCAAATTGCCTGGGCTCCACTAAAACTAGAACATTAAGCACTGACACAGCTCCATGGCTAGCAGCCAGTACACAGAGCACTAGCAGCAACTAGCTCTAGGCAGAGTGAAAGTGGGGTAGTAGTACACACAGTGATTGTGCTGTTTCCATTGCTTAAAGTTAGCAGGTTCACAATTACTGTTAGCAATAGGTTTGTACCTTCACTTACAAAAGGAATTAGACTAAACAGCTTTAGATGCCACTCCTTCCATCCCAACAACTGAAAATTGAAAAATCCCATAGCTTGGCTTATAATTTTTCTGTGTAGACAGAAATCAACTGTATTTTACACTTACAGCAATGCAAAGAAGATGCGGGGCAAATATAACTCCAGATGCCAAAGATTAATTGAATTTCCAAATACTACCTGAGATAGCTTGTTAATGAGCTTTTTACCCAAGAGCACTATTGGTTACCTATTTGTCTTGTACACCAGCACCTGGTAGTCACTGTGACAGTAAGCTGAGAGATACCCATCTGGCACCACTTGTCTTGGGAGGCACAAAACCAGGGCATTTTGAGCTCTGAGTGCCACAAGCCAGAAGAATGAATTAGTGCTCAACTGACATTGCAGAGTCCCTCTGCATGAGAGCCCATTGGTTTTATACTAATAATCACTTGGTCTGATTCTGTTCCTGCAGCATTTAAGTACTTAGATGTTACTAACATGTAACATTAAGATAACCCATCTAACAAGACTTAACTTGCCAGAGTGCATAATTAGGCTGGAATCTTAGAGCCCAATAAAAGACACCAAACTTTATCATAATATAAGAGGGCAAATTAAAAATATAAGATGAGGGGTTGATATTGGCAGTCTGGCAATAAAACATCACCTCCAAAAAGCCGACAAATAACGTACCCTCTTCCTCTAAGGAAGGAATCTCATTTATATATGATCACTGCAAGATAATTCTCAGCTCTGTCAAATGTGCTATAGTTAATTTTGCTGTAGTGGTTTGTAACATTATCTCCCCTCAGCTGCCTGACAGTCTCCAGGGAAGAGCTGCTAATGAGCAGGTACCAGACTGCAGAGCTTGTGCACACTTTGGCTATCTGAGCTCAGCATGGCACGCTGCCTTCATCACCCAGGAAGGTACAATTACAGCACAACAGCAGAGCAGATGGTATGTCCACCTTTCTGCTAGCGTGCCACTACAGGATCAGTAACCTCCATCAGAAAGGTAACACCTCAAATGGCCACATCTGTTTACTTGGTAAACAGCAAGTTTTACTAGTTTTTTCTTCCACCAGCTTTAAGCAATAGCACTGCTACTGTGTGTTGCTTTGCATTCCGTGTTGCCTAAGAACATGTCCTTACATCACCCTGCACTTCTATGACATTGAGGGAGCAGCTCAAAGATGAGACACAGTACTGACACAACAGGCTTAGCCACATTTGACCAATGCATTTGGGAAAGGTTTTGCTAATACGAGAAGATACAAGAATGCCAAGAGACTTGAAATCAGGCCTTGAAGATTTACTTAGCTAGCACTCTCTGCCAAGCAGTCACTGGGGTTAATAATAAAAGATGCATTTTACCTCCTGCCAGTGAGATTTGCATTCAGCAGCAGAGGTGAACTTTGGAGCATCATAAAAATAGAATTCATTGTTTCTTGAAATTACAGCAAAATTGCTCAATGAACTAAAATGTTTCCATGCTGTCCTTCATGCAGTACCATTTCAACGCTGAATGTGCCCACTCCTATGGGGTATACAAGGCATAGTCTAAGCATGACCAGTAGCATCTAGCCAAAAGATGGCAGCTACAACTCTCAATGAAGAAGGCTTGTCATTCCATTCTGTCCCCAAGAATAGGCAATTCATGAAAACAAAAACCAGAAAACTATAGGATGCTTGGGGTGTTGGAAGAGACCACTTCGCATTTGAAATTACAAATCTCAAATTTAACGCCTTAGCTTTTTGCAGCATGCAACAACCTAGAGCACTCATTAAAATTAGTTTCTATTTTAAAAAGTTGCCATGTACAACTAGAACTACTTAATGATTGCATATATAATAAGCCTAATATCCGCATCTAGATCAATTAGTTCCTGCTGCGTTTAAGATCAGCTAAGAATCTACAGAGTTTGGTACATTTATTTTAATATAAGAAACTTTTAAAGGCTATGTCAACTTTTAGAAAGGATGTAACACTTTAATATTATCCTAAGCTCTGGCAGAGTTCTGGATTTTGCTTCTAATCTGTTGACTCAACATGCAGCTGCCACCACAAGCTACAGTAGACCAAGCGCTCCATCTCTCCCAGCTGCTCACTCCACCCCAGTTCAGAAGAGGTCAACCTCACAGCAAGGGTGGTCAGCACCACTTTATGGCTGGAAACAAACTTATCTTTCTGAGAACAATTTCAGAAGGCAGAACTATTTCAGCAGCTTATAGAAACTGCAATGGCAGAGTAGTCAACATCCACAGTTACTGAGCATACGTAGGACACCAAATATCCCCCAGATGTCATCCTCTAGATGACAAGGAAAGAGTAGTTACACAAGCCTAAGCACCACAGGATGATGATGCTGTTCTTTGTAAGACCTTCCTGGTTATTCTCAAGAGAAAAGACTGCAAGAGCTTAGTAACCCTCAATAAGTCATACAGCCCTTCTAAGCTTCCAGAACTTGCCTGGCATAAGGACTGGCTTTCTACCCTAAGTTAACAATGTATCCTGGTAGCAAAGCAAAGTACTCTAAGGGTAAAGCCTACAGACAAATCTGAGAGATTCCTAACTCCTTTTTTTTGCCATAGAACAGTCCCCAGACGGTCATATTACTTCCCACCAACTATGCAAAGCAATCTCTCCGGCCCTCAGCCCTTCCCAGCATGTCCCTCCTATAAGCAGCACAACAATCCCTTAAGAGCTATTTCATTTTGTCCACAGTTCGAAATTAGAAAGAAGAATGAAAATGTCACCTCTCCACTCCTCTCATTTATCAATAGCCTGATAGAAACTTTCCGGTTGTTTTGCCAGTGGATAGGGTCAGCACAAAAGTCATAGATACCAACTTAAAGAAGTGCATTTCTCTTAAGTTTAAAGCAACGAGATAGTAAGTGAAATGATACAGCAAAAATAATACAGAATAAGGCAATGTACCTAACAATTACTACACGAGGATAGTGATAGTGATTAAGAAAGATACATCACCAATTGCCCTAATACTTGACCATCATCCAGATCAGCAGTCGCTGGGGAGCCCCGGTTGCAGCAAGGGTTTGGAGAGCCCTTCCCAGTAACTAGAAGGCCCTATGCAGTGCATCCATGTGTAGGTGAGGCCTCCAACTCTGCTACAAGAGGGTCCAGCTTTTATACTGTTGAATAAACAAATCTACACAACAATTAGGCAGCAACACCTAGTTTCATTCTTCCTTTGGATTCCACCTCAAGCCTGGTCAGGGCTCAAAGAGGAACCAAGGAAGTATGCGTTCTAGTAGGTCTTGACACTATGCTTCCAAACAAGGAAAGGTTAATATATTCCAACACTTTATCTAAGCTATATCTCTTGCTAATATGATGTTATGTCCAAGATACATATTTTGTTAATGATCATACATACTTCACTAATGATCGGATACCAGTGATATATAATGCTGGGTTGTGAGATTCATCTAGACGTCAACTTCGGTTCAAAGCCTACAGTTCAGGCCCTAGTACTTCACCTGTTTAGAAAAACAGTGGCATCCACTACACTTTTTCCTTGCTCATCCTCCTCAAACTATCCCTCAGACTAGCATGAGCAATATTTAATGAGAAATACAGGACTAACCTTCATAATATTAGTTCATTATCCCCAACAGAGCTTAGTTATCAAAAGAACAAAAGGTCATGAAAATTTCAGGCTACATTTCTCACAACATTCATTAAAGTATAAAGAAGGGCTTAAGTGCATGAAAAGCCTCCTCAGAGATATATTTCAACCCAGAAATATCTGCTAGAGAGGTCCTGCATAAGCAGTCCCTCCCCAACAATACAGCAAGAACAGCACTATTCAGTAACATCACGTAACATCTTAAATTTTATCAGGTGATGCTGGCATCATCCTTTTGCCCAAATCATACATCACGTTCCCTACAGCCAGCACTGGTCCTCAATCAAGTTTATCAACTGTGAGATGTTGGCAGGTTGTTTGGGGTTGGGCTTTTTTGGTTGATTGATTTTGGCGTTCTTTTTGTGGTGGTGGGATGATGATTGTTCAGCTTTCTGCCTGTGCAGCACCCTGGTCCATTTACTGGGGAAACAAGACCAGCACAAGTGCCCATACAGACAGGAAGTGGGAGTATACACTCTGGGTAAGGGAGAGAGGAAGAGGAAGTCATGCGAAGCACTGCATGACATGAATTAGACTGTTGTTGAGCTTCACCTGCAGATGTGGCCCTGCTAATCCATGCTGTGTCACTTATTAACTAGATGGGGTATCCACTGATTGGCTGCTTTCTTTGTTGCACATAGTGCAATGCAGAAGGGATACGGTGTTCCATACATTTTAAACCCCCAAGCTCAAAGATCATAGCTGGAGAGTTAACAAAGCAATAACATCAAAAGATTCAAGAATATAGCCTGAAATAAGGGATTCTTATTCCCCCCTTCAAAAAAGTAAATTTAAAAAAAAAAGTAAATTAGCCTTTTGGTGACTCAGCCATGCCTTTTTCAATTAAGGAGTTAAAGACTTGCAGTCTACCAAGTATTCTCCTAAATTACACACTCTAAAATAACACAAACAAGGGTGCCTACGAATGGGGGAAGGAAGAACATCATAGAAAAGCTTGTTTTCTGAAAGAAACCCTGAAGAAAACTTATGAATTGGGCTATAAAAATTCTTTGGGGGGTCATCTTTAAGAAAGGAGGAACAATGAGGAAGCAATGCAGCACCTCTCCTCTTAGATGCAATTTCCCTAGACAAAAAGACATCTACAAAACAAAGATTAGGCTCCCGCCGGGGGTGAGTGGCCAAAAAGCTGTCTTTGTAACTTGTAAACTGTCACTGGACACTGCAGCCTAAGCTATTTCACAGCAGGCTGCAGAGGCAAACAATCAGGCACATTCTGATGCGTTTGGATCCAAAGAAAGGGTAGGAGCCAAGAGCCTGCCTACATTAACTGAATGCATCCATTTCAGAGGATCCCATTACATTGTTACAACATTTGTCCAATTTGTACTGCAAATTGGACCCTGGTTTTGTAACTGGGCAAAGGCGTTGTGTCAGAGGTTGGCCCACCCCCAGCGCCCCACGTACGACTGTTACAGACTGGATGGCTGCTGTAAATTAGTTTTACTCTTCAATAAACCGAAGCCAAGAGAACTGTCACCGAAGCCGTGTAAAATGAGGAACAGAAGTTCAAGTTCTTTTCACACCGCATTCCACAGAAAGCCACAGCCCAGACCTGGAAAGCTTTGGTTCATTTTTCATTCAACGGCTTGGTTTC
Source organism: Aquila spilogaster (assembly GCA_024606505.1). NCBI lineage: Eukaryota > Metazoa > Chordata > Aves > Accipitriformes > Accipitridae > Aquila > Aquila spilogaster. The sequence continues at coordinate 19,752 of JANHGO010001798.1, forward strand.
TCCAAGTGAAAAACGTCCTGTGTTTGTGCCTTTTTATGATTTTATTTCTATGGCATCTTACTAACTCGCACCAACTTGCTTCACGGTTGCCCACAAAAAAGAAAGAAAAAAAAAAGATGCAGTTGCTTTTTGTTAGTAACACTTTGGATCGCAGATTGTCTGAAGGTGAGAGACTGAAATCAGACATAACTTTTCATCTTAACCATGATTTTTAGAACACAGCCTTTGAACTCCTGCCTCAAAGACACCCAATTCACAGAAGAGATGTTAGGTGACGATGAAAAACAATTCACAAATTCTTTGGAGCACGCACCCAAATCCACTGCTACACTAATAAGCTGAACTCACATTCATTTCTCCCCTGTACAGAGAATCTTTGCATGAGAATGTAAATGGCACCAGATCAACAGCAGCTTCAATCTAGAGAGCAAACATTCCCCTGCACTGGCAGGTATGAGCGCTCTCCTCACAGCAAGTGTGGGATTCAATCTCTCTAGAAACTGAAGTGAGATCCTTTACAATGCAGGCAAACACGCTAATGCCTGGAGCAACTGTACAAAAACAATTACTTCTGCCTTGTTTCTAAAAACAAAGAGGAATACACACATGGTGACATTCCAGACAAGACCAGGCAGTTACTTTTAAGATACGTACCTTAATAGCCTTAATGCAAATGACAGGGAATGTAGCCTGCTTTCTGAAAAGATTATCACAGCTGAGAGTTAACAGTAAGCCTAAACAAACTTTTAGTACCTGCTGTCACCTAGCACCACTCTTTCAGATAAACAGCATGACCTGAAAAGAAACATAGGACATCTCCAATTTTGAAACAAGACCAAGGACGCTGATATAATCCAAAACTACTGCCCTATCATGAAGGAGAGCAAGCCAAAATACCCCCAGTCTACTTACGATACTCAGAGTACTACTACAATACTAAGAACCAAAATTGATACCTGTATGCATGCAAGACCTTCGAGATGTAGCCTAAACTCAAAACCCATCTACAGTCTCTAGCTAGACCAAGTCATTCTGCTGCAGTTTGTTTTACCATCTTGGCATAAGAATTTTTGCTGGCATAACTGCATTCCCTGCAGAGGTTTTTTGCTAATATAGCTGTGGTCTGCAGTCTAATCATCACAGCTACACTGGTATAAACATTAAGTTTGAAACCGCTTAAGATCATAAACATGCTTCAAGCTAGTTTTCAGGTAACCAGGAAGCATTTGGGGAGCAAATATGTTAGATGCGCTGCAGAGTAACGGCATTTACACTGACAGGGGGACAAGCAGCTGTGCAGCCCCGTACCATAGCATGGCCAATGCCTGTACTGGCCCTAAGGGACTGAGGCTGCTCAGGCCTGCTCTGCAAACTCTTCCCAACCTGCCCCAGAGCTCTGTTTTACTTGGTTTAACTGGGACAGCATCTTGGCTAATTGACTGGTTAATTTATTTTACTTTTCTTCATCTTTGTGTGACAAAAATCACAGTTTTAAACAGATAGCAGTGACGAGCAGTTTTTCCTCTGTATAAAGTTATTTACAAGAATGTAGAGAAACAAAGGACTGGTACGACAGCAGTGGCCTTGAGGACAGACAGGACACAGTGCAGAGGAGTACAGGCACAGGACAGAGACAGGGCATTCAAGCCTCCAGAGACCTTGTGGCTATAAACAGCTCACTAAGGGTCTGGTAGGGAAAAAGACAGACCTGGAGCTGGACGAAACCGGCTTTAGAAGCAACAAAGAAATGAGAACTGGCATACAGAAAGGGCACCATATATAGTAAATCTAGATGCAACCCGGAGCTGTAGACCAAAGAAGAAAGAAAAAGGTGTAAAAGCATGCTAGCAGACATTCAAAAAAAGTATCCCTAAGTGGATACTAGAGGTAGGAAGAAGAAACAGGCGACATCACTATCAAATTCCTCCCAACACAGGACTCCAGAAGGTGGCATCTCAGTGGCATCCTCCCCAGCAGCAACAAGCTGCTGATGTAAAGAATCAAAACAGCAGTGGAAGGGTGAGTGCCACTGAGAGAAGGGCCAGAAATCAGAGTGTGAGAGCATGAGTCACATTTCATAGGTTGTTTTTTTTTTTCCTGTAGGTAAGTATTCCAACTGCATTTCAAAAAGCTCCTTTTTCTTTAAGACCTAGATATAGACTAATGAATCTTGAGCTAGACAGCTAAGATTTTTATTAAACTAATAATAATATGTCACTGGCTTCACACACATTATTTTCACACACAAACACACATAGTACTTCCTCTTTGCCCATAAACAAGAATGTACCAATGTGGGCGGAGGCTTCAACTTCTTCCTTCATTTTGCAATTCTGAAAAGCATTATTAGCCTTTCAAGCACTACAGGAAAATTACAAATGAATAACAAAGTCTGAAACAGCCCCACGTAGAGCAACCAAGTGGGCCATCTGAACTTGTAATACTCTTCCCCTAGAGGGAAATCCTTGTTATAGGGTGACCCAGTCAATATTGTTTTGTGCCAGAGTGAATTCCATGTATTTATATACATTCCTACGACGGCATCTAAGTACAAAAAACAGTCAGCTAAGCAGTCACCACCTATTTTCTATTTTCAGAAAGAAATTCAAGCATCACAGAAGACATCTGATTTCTTTAAGAAACCCTACGAAAAGGAAGGAAGCGTGGCCAAGTCAATAAGCATCCACACTCTTAGGAGTAGGAAGGGTTGGAATTTGGGTTGATTTCCTGGACACGGGCCCAGACAGGAGGAACACGAGCAGAGAGCAAGAACTGGGTCAAACTACTGAATAGTTATTTGTCCTAGTTTTTAAATACTCACTGAAGGTACTCTTATCCTAGCCCAACCACATCTGCAAGAGATGTTAATACATGCAGAACTATTCAGATAAACTGTTTAGGAAAGAGGAAAAAATACTTTATACTGACTCAACACCTAGAAAAGAGATTGCATTTCAGAAAAGCTTGTTATCTTTCCATAACAGAAATAAATCATTCAGTATCATTTTGATGCAGAGACTAACTACTGCATCCACAGCTGTGACTGAGAGGCAAAGGAGCTCTTCAGATTCATTTGTTATGTACCGTCAGCCAGCCACCATAAGTACTGAGAGAATACAGGCCAAGCTTCCCAGCAGAGACTCAGTGCTGAACAGAGAAGCCAAAGGCTCATCTGTATGCCAGGGATGTACGTGGATATCCAGCCAAGAACTCTACATAGGGGGTTAGGTGTAAAGAGAACACAAATACTGCCAGATATACTACTGTGAAAGGAATGAAACATTCTTACAGTATTGACAGCATTGATAGTAATGGCATGGGTGCTTTCAGGGAAAGAAATAGACAGTGTCAGAGGGGTAAATCCCCAGAAAATAGTCAGTAAACCATGTGTTAATTTATTAACATTAAAAGAGAAGTAAAAATCTTGGATGACAACTGACCAGCCCAGAGATACATTCATGCTCTGACCTACGAAGAGAAGCAAGCAGCTGTAGCTAGGGAGACAACACTATGAAATGACACAAGCCTTGCACATATGAAATACAAAATCTGAAGTCTACTTTTATTGTGCGCTAGGCAATCAACAGTAGTTAAAATCTTTTACATCACACTTTGTACATTTAGTAAGTGATTTGCTCATGATTCTGCATTTAGTAGAGGATTTGCTTTACAGTAGTGAAGTTTTATTTTAAACCAGTGTTGACCATTCAAAATCCCAGTAAGATTTCAACATAGCACAAGCTTTCTCAATCTCCATACCTACAACAACAAAACACCACCCAAAACAACAACAATGAAAATGCAAAGACACCCAGCATTTTCTGTTAGCCAAGCAGAGGTCACAGTTAGCAGATAGCAACCTCAAACTCAGAAGGAAGCTGTACTTGATGCAGCAAATAGCAAACCTTACAAATCCTTGCTCCAGAATGAGGATTCATAGAGAACAAGGGATATATCCATTAAGGGGTGTTAAGCACCAGAATTCACCACTAGCTCTAGAAGTCCCTGGAATATCAGTGCTTCCCAAAGACACCCAGGGAGCCAGAAGGCACTATTCTGATGACAAGTTGGAATGACTCACCTCCTTCCAGAGACTCCAACCAAACCACTCCATTTGCCTCAGTTTTGATTCTTAAATGCAGATCAGACAGTCAGTTAACCATTAGGATTTTCAGCTTCTTCAATGAATAGTGTGCCGACTGTCACGCAGCACTTTGATGCCACAGAGTTCTACTACCTCTCAAAGAGAGCAGGGGTTTAAGGCAGAAGAAAAATAAGAAAAAAAAAACACCTCAACACCTCACCAAATATATGACATGCTGTTGTAATTTTCCTTCTGAAGTGGAGAAGAGTGACTACAGTTCAAGTCACATCCCTACTTTACACTTTCATACACCTCAGCTATCGACTCCAATTTAGAAGCCAAGCTTGTCACACCGTGTCATCTCATTTCAGAAAACATATGAATTTCTTGTAAGCTTCAGTCCTGAGAAACACAAAATAACAAAACAGAAAGCTCTTGCACCTTCTTCGCAGAGTAACACAAAGCAGTTAATCACTAAAATACACGTCCCCCCCAAAACAAGTCTAACACCCAGTACTCCTAACCTCTGATTTGTTACTGCTGTCTGACAAACAGCTGTTACCTACAAGGAAGCACTGATCAATCTCTCACCTCACATTCACCACTGGTTCTTGGGCTTTGCGCTCAAGTTTAGGAAGGTTACTGTCCAACATTCCTATAAGGAGGATGTGAAAGCAACATGAAGGCTTTTTATCCATGTTCACTTAAAATCAGATAGTAAATTTATACAGAAAGGAAAAAATGCTTAGTTTGTGTTATAAAGCAGCTATCAAACATCTACAGTTGTTAACAAAATGCACACATTCCATTAACTTAGAATGCCTTGATTCCTCCACCAAGAAAATAACTTTGACTTAAATGAAATTGTCTAAGTACATCCAAATAAGTATAAAGGTGTATCAGCACAAGACCAGGAAAAGTGAGAAATTTTCACCATCTCAGCTTGAGCATTCCCCATAAGATGCTCAGTGTAACTCTAGATATCATACTTTAGTCAAACTCTCAGCTAAACAAGTACTTGTTAAAACTGATTTATTACTGTCAAATACATTAACCAGCACATTAATCTGCCTCAAGTCACAAAGATGGTCAGAAAGGAGTTTTATCAAACCACATACAGTGCTGTTTTTGGTTCACTCGGGAGTCTGAAATCAGAGCTTAGGAGTGATCATCTATGACAAATATCGCAGCATGAAAACAGCAAGGAACGCTTAAGACTTTTCCTGTAATTCACTGCCATTTTCTCTGCTTTGTTTGATGGCATGTTGTTAGACTCTTAAAACCACTAAACGAAGTCTGCATTTATCTTAGGATCTTGTGTCACTGGAGTTGTAAAACACACAGCACTCAAAAGCCAGCTTCAAGCTGACATTCATTGCACCCCAGTGGCCGGGAGAATGTTTATGACTTCATACAGCCCACTTCACCCATACTTCACATCATACACAAAGCAGAGAAGTGAGCTCAAACATTCCGCTTACTGCAGTACATCCAGTAAGTGCTTTGTATATTCCTGTACAAAGCCGAATACCCAACAGTTGTTTAAAGTCTTTGCAAAGAGCAGGATTGGTTCTCACTGCAAACCACTTACTTCCCACTACAATCAACTCTACAGACCACTTACCAGGCGACCTAAGACTGCCAGCATAATCCAACCAGAAATTCAAAGGCAAACAGAGGCTGAGGGCAAGCAGCCTTAGCACACAACATGCATGTCAGTGACCGGATGGCCCAACACAACACGCCCATGCAGCTCTATCATTACCTGTCACATCCCCTGAAGACGCAGTCCCAAATGCAAGCAGCAGTAATGCGTATCTCCTGCACCTTTCCTTTTTATGTCTGCCTAGTAATTAACTTTAAGTGCCAGTAATTCCCAATTACTCCATCATTAGCATGACTAAATGCCATCCTATGATAGGAATTACACAGCTACGCTTTGGTCAACCCCAAACACCACCATCACCTTCGACTTTGAATGTTGTAACAAATAACGTGCTTATAAACTGTTCATTTACAATAAAGACATAACTCAAATTACCATCTAATTCTGTAGTCCCTTTGGCTTTAAATGAGAAAGTGTTCAAAATATCCTGTAACCTCAAAGCAGCGCATGCAAGGAGCGAATACCAAGTTTTAAAGGAGTTCCAACCCTTACGTAAGACAAAGCCTCTCAGAAGGCACTTTAGTCCCACCTGAATCTTACTGTTGTACACACCATACGTACTGCTAAAGGTACAGGAATGTGGAATTGTACCTCTTCAAGGATGACCACAGCCTGCACAAAACACTCATGTGAGTCTTGCAGGCACATAAGCCCTCAGGCACTTACATAATAATGAACTATTGAAACGGAGCCAAGACATTAGTTTTCAGAGGAGAACAGTCATGGGTTCTGTGATCACACTTTGTTTCTCACAATGACTTTACTGTGATGTGTAACAAGGGGCTCCTTTGAACTGCTTAACTGGTACAGAAAGTCAGCTGGAGAGGGCTTGCATTGAAGAATGAGAAACTAATGTCCTCCTGCAAGCATCTTTTCTTACAGCATTTTAAGACTCCACCACTCAAAATCCAAAGCGGACCGACGTTGCTTACCATCATGCAGAGCTGTACAGTTACATCAGCCCTGACCTTATCTGAGTTTTTTTTAAGATCTGTTTTTCAGTATCGCCCCAGACAGTCTTATGTATCATCTCCTTTTCCCTACGCTGACCGCACACTGGAGTCCTTCCAAATCAGTTGACATAACTGGCATTTTCAACAGCATCACGCGCTAGCTAGGTATGTTGGACAGAAACATTTTGCAACTGTTGTGAAACTTGGTCAGCCTCTCCCACTCTCCATCAAGGATGAGTTTTACCTGAAATTCTGAGGTTGCCTTAATGACGGGAAACAAGAAATATCCTACCTGTACACATCACACGAAAGAAGCAAGTCCAAATTTGAGGAGAGTTTTTAGAGCTACAGTAGCTAAAACCAACAGACAACTCCATTTTGGCAAGATGGCCCCACTTACCCAGTGAACCATTAACTTCCGGGTTCCAGAAATCAAATGTTTAATTCTTGACCTTCCTTGTTTACAGTCCTAGTTGATGGAAGAATGCTAAGAAAGCCATGAAAAATTACACTCCTTCTGGAGGATGATCTGCAAAGAGAATCAAGCAAACAAGCAAACTACCCACCTCTTTCTGCCTTTCACAGGATCGAAATGAGTAATTCATAATCATCAAGTAGTCAGAAATTTAGTATTCCTCTTCCATACGAAAAAATATATTTGGAAATTGCCCTTTAGATACCTTACAAATCAAATCTAAGCTATCTAGCAACTTCCTTTGCTGCATTAGTGAAGCCCAGAAAAAAGAAAGGATTTTTAGAACACATTCTTTATATTAAACTATTTTAATAATGCTGCAGAATGAATAAGGATGCCTATTATTAAAAAGGTCACAGCAGGAAGTCAGAGTATTTGCACTTAAGCACAGACATTAAGGTTATCAGGACACAAGCGTTTTACAGCATCCTCCTCTTAGCTTGGACTACATGGGTCACAAAGCCACTAAGTAAACCTTTGGGTGACTTTGTTATGTTTTTCTCAACTCTCAGCATATCCACCTCAAAAAATAATCCTTTTTGTTCCCCACTGAAAGTACAGCAGGCAGAAAGCCAACGGTTGGCACTTTGTCACATAGCTACTTTAACAATAATTATTAATAGTTCCTTCTTTATATTTCTACAGTTACATTCCCTTAAAAAAAAAAAACCTGCCTATGAGATTAATACTAAGAACAGCAGAATATTGCTGTTAACAACCTCGCAATGCTATAATGCTGTTCTAGGAAATACATAAGGAGACATAAACAATCACTTAAACTAGAGGAAACAAAGCCACCACTTGCAAAGCACGCTGTTTGTTGTGTGCAAAGGAGTTCTATTGCGACCCATAACAACAGGAAGCACCAGGTTCCACCACCACTAACCTGCCCTCACAGCACTAGAACCTGACTATGCAGTGCATGCCTACAAATTCCACCAGCCAAGGACAGCAAGGCTTAAAGCATCCTCTAGATCACCCCAGGCAAAAGCAATGCTAAATCTCACAGAGCAGCCCACCAGAAAATGCAGCAGGGGTAATTCCTCATCGTAAAAGCATGCGTGAACTGTCAGCTGAGAGAAGCTGAAGTGCATATTCAGCAGTGCTTCACGTCAGGTCCTACAAGCTATCTGCTTCCTTGTTCCAAAGGCTAAAATAACTTCCCCTGAAGGTAAAAGCTTGCCAATGCTCTCAAGACTGATAACTGGTCTTGGCTATACTTTGCACCGCATGGGTCTTTAAAACAGCTCCCACTGCATACTGGGAGACAGATCTAAGCACTTCTAGTGCAGGCAGGAATTTTATCCTTCAGATTAAATCTTCTTGAAGCCAGAGGTGTCATTCACTCTCAAAAGACAACTTCTACTGCCTGTGTTTGGTTATTCCATTTTCATCACAAGTTCTCCATTTCACAAAAGCTCAGGAGCCACGCACAGACATGTTGGCTTGGTGCCCTTATTGCAGCAACAGGCCCCAGGACACGTCACTCACCGAACAGTTTGTACAAGAAATCAGATGGCAGAACTACATGAAGAAAGTTTCATACATCAAGAAGGTCTGAGGCATGCTCCCTCCTAAGAACAGCCCGTTTACTCAAATATCCATAAACATCCCATTTACTAAATCACATGGCAACATTTTGAGGAGATTAGACTAGTCAAGCAATGAGCATGTGCACAAGCAAGGAGCTAAACAGCAGCCTCACTAGAATGCCATCATTAAAACAGAGGGAAGCCCACAAAGCAAAACCACCCAGAAGAACTGCTTAGCATGCCCAGTGACCCCCCAAAACAAATCTATGGTATATAAACTGTCACTCACTAGACCTAAACAGGGCAGCACAATTGACATTAGCTTTAAACAAGAAACAGCAGTCTCTGCAATCCTCTGATAGAGTGGGACCAAACAGGTGGAGGAAAACAATGCTTAATTTGGTTGAGACAGAGGGAAATGAGGTGAAAAGGCATGGAAAACAGCTTTCATGTACCTATAAAACAACCTAAGTATGCCTTCAAATATACGCTGATGACTCAAACTGCATTTTAAGAAAGAACAGTTCACTTTTTTTTTTTTTTAAATAACTCAGAGAGAGCGGTGAGGTGCTGGCACAGGCTGCCCAGAGAGGCTGTGAATGCTCTGTCCCTGGAGGTGTTCAAGACCAGGTTGGTTGGGACCCTGGAGAACCCAGTTTAGCACCAGATCTGGAGGGTGGTGACCCTGCCTGTGGCAGGGGAGTTGGAACTTAATCCTTGGCGTCCCTTCCAACCCAAGCCATTCTATGATTCTATGAATTCATGTTATGTTCCCTATGTGCTATGCTGTAGCACCATGACATCTGTAGCTACTGTAAGTTGAGTTTTCAGCACTACATGAAGATGAAAGGTAACTACTTTGCTATAAAGAACTGCCAGAAAGAAAATAAGGCAGAGCAAAAAAGGAAGCATCCTTTCCCACAGCAGATCCCCACAGAAATTCGGAATACAGTGTTCTGTTGGCACCGCTCATTTTAAGTATTCAGAACAGACTTCCAGTCCACCCCACAAGTTAATTGTCTGCTCTCATTTGCTGTTATCCAAAGGTATCTCGGAGTCAATGATTACAGCACTGCCTATTCCAACACAGTCTTCCTGTAAATAGCGCCTATTTTCTGTTCTCATAAGAGCATAATTAGCCCTGCTCAGAGCAACAGCAGCTGGCACACCCCAGCAGACTCCATTGCACTTTCACAGCTGCTGAAAACTGGCTGAACCACACTGTAAGTTTTGCTACAACTCAACTGCAACAGCAGCGGTACAAGCTGTAGCACACCCCTCCCAGAGAGGCCAGCTGCTTACTGCCACCCCAACTGCCACGCTGCGACATGGTGAGTAGCTGTTGCATTGGGAATGACTGTCCTTGTGCCCTGAAAGTAAACCTTGATGTTTGCCTTCAAACTGGGCTAAAACAAATATTTTATTTTTGCATCACACCATTGAGAAGAACTTTCCAGAAAACATACGTACTTACTGAGCAGCTCAAGTTTACAGTTACCTAATGATAAAAGCCTGAATCTTACTGAGCTGCGGCCAGATGGAAGGCAAGAGGTCATTCATTCCAAAGCTCTGCAACAGGAACTATGTGGAAATAATTTCTGCTTCTTACTAACTTACATCCTGACCCATAGCATTTTACTTCAAAAATAAAGCATTCTGGTGGTTGGAACATACTCGCATAAACAAGCTAAAGTTAAACATGTTTTCAGAAACCTTTTCTCTGAAGAAGCAAAACCAGTGCCAAGTTTGTCACCATATTCTTGTTTCTTAAGAAACAATTTCTTGGTTGAACTTGACTTGATGAACCTATTACTTTAAAAAGCAAAGACAGACGGTCACTACACTGGAGGAAGAACTTAGAGCTTTATCAGAGGACGATACAACACAGAGAAGCAGCCTTCCCCTTAAACACTGTCCCAACTATGTTTTTGCCATCACTACTAAGATCTTGTGCAAGAACATCTTTTCAAATCTACCCACACTGTCTGCCAGAAAATTCACTGAATGACTCAGACAGGCTTTCAGATCATAAATACTCAGATTTACTATTTCCATTTCAGAACTACTTCTATTTAAACATTTGAATCGCTGATGGCATAACAGCCAAACAATCCAACAGCTGCCTGAAGTTTCCTTATCAGAATTTTTCTCATGCACAGACGGCATCTCCGCTGATGAAATAAATCCTTGTTTCTCTGCACAGCATCTTGAACAATACAGTTACGCAACAAGAAACCTGAAAAACTCACGCTTTAAGAGCCTAACATCAAGAATCTTTGTGCAGGAAAGCTTGACACAACTCCTTGGATATTCAACAGAAAGCAAGATAATAACAGAGATCCAAGCATTACAATCACTGGCATTACATGCCCTGCCAATTCCCATTAATTTTCCTTCATGACAAATCAACACAAACTCTCGCCTCAAGCAAGTGCAGGCTTTACAAAGCCCGGCCTTTTCACCCTGTACCCAGGAGCTGAGCTCAGGTCAGAGTCTCACCCACAACTGCCCCAAACAATGCTCCCTGCCCACTTGGACAAACTCACAATTGGGCCACCAGTCCAGCAGCACCAATACTACTCCAGCAGCACGTCACAGATTGGAGTGGTGGAGCAGAATGCTGGTCTGGCTTAGCTGAAGGTGTGATCCAGTTTAAGCTCCTACACCCATCCCATTTTACAGCATGATTTTGACAAACCAGACAAAGTTGGGTTGCAGCTTTTAGCTCTGCTATTGCCTGTTCTGATTCAGTTTCTGCACTAGCAACTGTTCTCCAGGGTTTTCATGATGAAGTTGCCAAAAGCCTTACCCTTAAAAAGGTACCCTTAAAAATATTTAGCTGTCAGCTCAGAGCAAGGAGTCATTGCTATGTTTTAAGCAACTAACTGTACATGTCCAACACAACAGCAAGCTTCCCGCAAACTGCCTGCTAACACACACAGCGTTCACACAGGATGAAGTGTCACAGGACAGTGAAAATGACACATTGCACGTTCTCTCCATGAAGTAAGAGCAACAGCATAAAACGGTTGTAACTGGAACTGGCTGGTACCCCTACAGGAAGGGAAAAACCTACAGCACAGTCACTTCCCCTTCTGTATAGGCAAAAAATAATTCAGAACAAAAGATAAAAAAGAGAACAGGCAGTGTTTTATGACTGGCTGCACCCATAGCTCTATGACACACATAGCTCTGTCAGTCATTTTTGAAACAGACTTGTTAAGGAGGAGTTCCAAAAGAACTGCGCAGAGGGCTCTGCGGTGATCTTGGGACAGACCCATGAAGAGTACCGCCAAAGCACAACCTGGAATTCAGCGCTCCTGGACACTGACTGCAGCCAGGCAGCGAACACAGAGCTTAAGTTACATTCTGGGACCTCGCCAGCTCGTGTCCAGCAGAGTCTGCCCAGAGGACACAGCTGACGTTAAGGTCCACGTTAAGGAATACACAGAGCTTGCGACAGGACAGCTCAAGCACCTCAAGAATTCAGCACAGGACTAAGACTCAGAAGTATCTCTAAATAAGGAATAACATCTACAGTTTTTCTGCTATGTGACAGCTGCATGTTTACATACACAGAGTTACAATTTCACATTAAGGGTTTTCTCACACATACGCTAACCCACTAAAGCCACTAAACCAACTGACTTAGGAGGTTAAAGCAGATCAAAAAAACCCCACGGGCTGCTTGAGGAGCTCCCTAGGAGCAGCAGCTGTCACCGGGCTTTGGCCTCCAGCTGATTACCATCTTCCTTTTCATCCCCGACGCACAGGAGACGAGTGCTTGATTAAACCTCACAGGAAAACAACTTGTAAGAAAGTTAATGAAATAAACTCGCACTCGGGAATACACGGATTGCAGCCACCTTGCCGCCCAATTCCCGCGCTCCCTACTGCTGAGATCCGCGGCGTTTATATCGATACACACACACTGTGCGGGCAGGGCAGGGCAGGGCAGTGCCCCCACGGACCGCGCTATGTTTCCCACCCCTCCGCCCGAGGACCCCAGGGCCCGCAGCCACCTCTCCGTTCCGACCAGCAACAAGTGCCCTAAGGCCGAGCGCAAGACGCGCTCCCCCGCTCCCGACCCACCGGCGGCCGCGGGCCTACTCCCTCAGCCCCTCCGAGCGCCGCCCGACACTCCCTCGCTGCGATTGGCCCAACCTGACCCACCCGGCAGCACTCTCACTTCTGGTTGGCTGAAG
>JANHGO010001799.1:0-32666 GCA_024606505.1 Aquila spilogaster
ACTAAACCATCTGCAGTGTGTAGGTGTACAAATCTAGCTAAATGCCCACTGCAGAGCCTTTCCTCTTAAAGGTAAACGGTACGTGTTTAACATTCATGGATTCTAAGTATGATACATTTCAAAAGCTATGACAAACTGCTCTGTTTTTATAAATACTTTTATCTTATTTCTATATTTCAAATATTTAATATCAGTGGTCTGTGCCTACCTCACACTTCTAAATCTTATTATGTAAACTGCTCGTACTTGACAGAATTAAAATACTTTCTATGGAAGATCATTCCTCTTTTCTTTCTGTATAACCACAGACCTCGGGTCCAGCCCTGTAAAACATGGCACAGGCAGAAACTCAGCCGCTTGTCCAGGAAGGAAGGCCTCTACAGTGCTATAACTCAGAAAAGGAAAAGTCCTCCTTGCAGGATCAGTTCTGAAAGTCTTCATCTTAGGAAGGCTTTAATTTTAGCAAGGCTTTCAACACCACCTCCTAGAGCAACCTTGCAGACAAACTGATGAAGCGCAGACTAGGATGAGTGGACAGCAAGGTGAGCTGAAAACTGGCTGAGGTACTGGGCTCAAAGGGCTGTGATAGCAGCACCAAGTCCAGATGGAGACCTGGCATTAGAACAGTCCCACAGGGGTCGGTACCGGTACCAGTGCTGTTTAACTTCATCATTGAGGACCTGGATGCTGGGACAGAGAGCATCCTCAACACGTCAGCTGCATAGAAACATCCATGGTACCGAAATAAATATCTCTACCACCACCTGGGTGAAGCTTGACCAATAGCACGGTGGACAACAGCATGTCTCCTATACAGACAGATGGGATTTGATGGAGGTAAGCGGGGCAGCAATGAAGCAGCCACACATTGCAGAACTGACTTAAGTCAGTTCTTCAGGCTTTTTGTTTCATTCAGTCAGCACTGATGCTGGTGTGCAACAATCAGCACAAATCAGAACTACTGAATTACCTTTGACTCTGCTCAGACTTAATCTAATAGAGAAATCACATAGAAAGTCTAAAGGTTCCCCAGGTTTCATGAAGGAAAATAGCTATGTTCTCTATCAGAAATACAATTCAACAATGGAAAACATTAAAAATATACTTAGTCATCTAACATTGCTACAGCTCTGGAAAGTGATCTGAAAATCAAAGCTTGCCACAAGTTTACAAAAAAGATCCCTTTCTCTGTCATAAAACTGCAGCACTGGAAGTAACATTTTCCCATTTTCCTTAGCACAGTGGCAGTAAATACAGTGTCAGGCTTTTGTGTACTGTTAAACAACCCTCACTTTTCAACCCAATTGGGGCTATACTTCAGGGAATGGTTACAGGCTGCAAGAAACATGGGGGTGTAGGGAAGAAGCACTCCATAACTTTTCTGTTTTTTTATATTAACACGCAACAATTAAATGAGGCTGAAATTTAGCCTCTGGAAATGCAGGCACGGAACATGTAAGCAAGGGCACCAATCCCAGGGCTGCAGGGAAACGTGCCGCTCGCAGAGGCTGGATGCCCCGCCAACAGCAGCAGAACAGGGACACAGTGATGCCAAGAGCAGCTGGCAGGGAGAAGGCCACACCTCGGAGGAATTTGCACCTCCCATCCTACACCCCATGCAACAGAGGAGCAAAGCGTGCCTGGCACTTAACAACCACTCTTTCCCAGCGTCATATTTAGGGCAGCAGGCTGTACTCCAGGTCACTTCCTTGGGCTTTGCACGGGTCCGCGGGGAAGTGGGACACCCATCCGGGTTATCGCAGCAGTTTCCACTTGTGGCAATTCATGGAAAGCTTTTCTTCGGTTTCAACCCAAGGACATTCACAAGCACTCCGCTCAGGTTTCAGTCTGAGTTTGCCTGTCAAACACGGCTCATTTGAAACCGAGTGACTCCTGAAACTCCTGTTTGCTGCATGAAAGTGAAAACTGCTCCTATGCTGCATTGTTTAAGAAGCTGTTCACTTTTTTTTTCTTTCTTTTTTTCTTTTTTCCTGTAATTGGAGAGCTCAACACTTTTTTGAGTTACTAATTGAGGTTGGGGCCTTGCCTTCCCCCTTGGTCAGCCTTTTTCAAAACCCTTTCAGGAGTCATCCAGCACACATCTATACACCTTACCAAATCCTAGTTGCAACGTGGGAATCACTTGTACTGTATGTTAGACTGTCTTCACCACACCTTGGTTTAACACCGTTTGTGCTGATAAGCAGGGAAGCAAGACCAATAATCTATCTTTGAAAGAGTCTCTTGTAAGGGTTGGTAGCTGGGCACCGGGGCAAGGCAATGAGAAGGCTGAATTCTAGAAAAAAATCAGATTTACAGTAGTCTAGAGACAGAGTCTGGGAATTTTCCTAGAAGCAGAAGAATGAAACAAAGCATTGATACGATCCTACGGAAGCACATACTTTGCCTTGATAAAATCACATGGATTAAGAAGCTGGGGAGGACAAGTTAAGCAACAAGGAAATCAGACAAAGAGATGGAGAAAGCAGTGGGCCAGGGAAGGAAGCAGGAACTAAATGAAACCAAGTCTGTGATTCAGGGAAGCTGTGCACCATGTGAGAACCATGGGCTGCCAAGAAGGTTCTCACACAAACACTAAGAACTCTCAGGAGTAATAGGGACATGGGGCAAAGAAAAGGCATAGGCTACAATTTCTTCTTTTCAGAGAAGGATACACATGCATGCATACACGTTTGCACATAAGTGCACACTTAGTGTTAGTAAATTTGCATGCATACATGTATGTATGTATACATGCACATGCACAGATGTGTCATTTCTCGTGTTATTTCACTAGAAAATTGACTGGTGTGCAAAGAGTGCAAAGGGTGTTTGCCTGTTTGCTATTGGCTGCCACATCCCTGATGAATAAATTCTAAATTCACTTTTCCAGCAGCACCGACGTTCTCAGAAAAGATGAGGTGACGTTAGTCAGGAGCTTGGTGGGGAGGCCAAAGGGGGTAATACAGCTGTGAAAGCATAACAGGCAGACAGGCTGTTTATTAGAAAACCACCAGAGAAGCCAAAGAAAGAGACCATGCTTTAAGCCACCCAGTCAAAATGGGGCTTGGGAGTGCACCACAAGCACGAAAGCACAGCTTAGTTCAGCCCCAGTGTCCCAGTGCCCTACCAATGCTGTGACACATCTTCAATAATGGCTTGCTACTTGTATAAAATACTTATTTGATTTGTTCTAACCAGCAGGCAAATCATTATTCCAAAGAGAAAGGCTCTGCAATATTAATTTAATGTAATAATCAAAGCCATTATTCAGGATTTCCAAACAGAATCTTTTTCCTCCCAGAACTGCACAAGTGCATAAACACTTCATCCATAATATGTGGATGCATGTTTAGCTGCAAGAAACTGCTGTAATTATTTTAGCAGTGGATAATGCCATGAAGTACTGGATTCAGCCACTGTCCTCAGATCACCGAAGTTAAGATACATTCAGACATTGTGGTTTACAGCAATCCTGTACAGCTTTCAGAAGCACAGACCCACAGAAAGAGCACTGATCATTGCCCACCCAACAAGTACAAATAGCGCACATAAAAAAAAACAAATGATATTTTATGACTTAAAGGTCTAATGACAGTAGATTCAGAAGGCAAGAAAAAGATGGTAGGTGGGGAAAAAATACTGGTATACAATAGCAGGTCAGTTTTCCACGGAAATACTGTGCCAGAGACAGAAGGTACAAGACAGAAAGCACAAAGCTATGTAGGCAGAGGACAAACATCAAATTAGTGAATTGGTAGAGGAAAGTGCCATGGCAGCGAAGCCAACATCTGTAAGGCCCTGAAGTTGAGCTTGGGAAGATTTTGTTTGTTGTAGCTGAACCGGAAGCCAGAGAGTAATGTAAAGGGAAAGAAAAACTACTCCTGGATCACTTCACCTATTGTCATGTCAAGTCTTTACACAACTCTCCGCTTACAGATTTACCAGCTCACATTCCTGACTGCAAATTTCTAACTGCGCCCATTGTACAGCAAGCTTTCAGTTTGGCTCCACCAAGAACACCATTCTGTTCGCAGAGGAGAGCAATGAAGGAAGACAAAGTTCTTGTTTTCTGTCACTGCCTCTGCACGGCATCCAGCACACTGAGGGTGGTATCCTTACTGAAATGCATCACGCATCCTGCAGCTCTGGGAGGGACCCAGATGCAGAAACAACTCCGGGGTCCTGCCCCCCAGATAGAGGAGACCAGGTGCATCATGGCCGCAAACAGCTTTGCCACTGGGGACAGGAAAGAGGATGGTGTCAATCGCATCAGCAATATTGCTTCCCAGTTTATTTGTAGTGCAGTATGATCAGGCTTGAGGGCACATGATCTAAATGCCCAATGTGGGGAACACAGCTAGAAGGGAAGTAACAACAGAAGTGATGGAAATCATAACAACACTAGGCTACGGAGCCTTTGTAACTCAGGAAAATGAAGAAAAAGGTAAAGAGGGTGGGCATTGGTGTTCAGTCGCATTCAATTAGCACAAATAAACTCTGGGAGAAGTAGAGCTGTTCTGCATTCATACCACTATAAATGAGAGCAGTCTTACCCAACATGATAACTATTTCTTCTGCTGATTTCTTTTGGCTTATTTCTTTCTCACCCCACAAAATGCTGTGTAATGGGCAAATGAACATGGAGCTCTCTTACAATAAATTGGATGAGTGAACAGAGGAAAATGAATTTCTTTATGATGGCTTCTACTATGAACAAAACCAGAATGCCTAACGAGTGCTGGAATCATAGATGGAGTTTGAAGACAGAGTCTATTATTACATTATGTTAGACTAAAACAGCTTTCTTGACTTAATACATTTATTCCAAATTTTGCACAGATAGAGATTGTGACTGGAATATACAGAGCCTACAGATTTATGGAGCAGGTTCTGGAAAGCAGGGGGTTTCTGTTTCTCCTGACACTTAGAACTAAACTGGGCCAATCACCAGTTACACAACACACAGGGAAAAAAAATCTAACATTGCTAACAATGGATATGTCAGAGGAATAAACAGAAAATTCCTCTAATTTATGAGGTTTAAAAACATAAATTCCTACCAGGGTCAGAATGATAAAAAGATAAATTAGGCTTTACAAGGACACGAAATAAATAATATAAAAATAGCAAAACTTGCTCTTTCCCAGTTCAATCGGAAATTAAAATTAATGTAATATGCAATAATTAGGACGTGTTCTCAATTTTTTTTAATATTTCATTTTGAAGTGATAGTTTGTTAATGCTGTTACGTACCTTTTGTACCTATTAAACAACAACAACAGAAAAGTGTATACAATTATGAACGTATCCAGATTCCTGTTCCAAAGTCACACTTCCAATTTATAAGGCATGAAGTGAGTTGTCCAGCAGGATCACAGATCACAGAATCACCTGTGCTGGGAAAGACCTTCAAGACCACTAAGTCCAGCCATCAACCTGACCTACTGAGTCCCATCATCAAACCATGTCTCTTGGTGTCAAGGATCCTCCACCCCTCACATAATAACTGGACAGCCTGCCTCAAACCTAATAAATCACTGGACTATGATAGCAATTTATCAGACATATTTAAGGGCAGCAATTAGCACCTGCATTAAGGCATGATCAAAGCTTTTAAAGAACGCTTCCCATTGCCAAACTGTTACATCATCGCCCCCTGGCAAATCTGAAGATAGGCACCAGACCAGAAACTGCTCTTACCTGAAATACTAATTTCTACAATGCTTTGTAAGAGCTCTGTTCAACTAATGAACTTATTTTGTAAGAGAACACGTCTCGTTTCAATGCTAAAAAAAGCATACAAACGTTTAAATTTCAGGAGCCATTCTGAATGACGATACTACAGAGCATTTGAGTAATATCAGGAAGTTACCATTTGTAGGACATTCCTCACAGTGCACATTTTGGAGAGTAGATAAGGACAATTGGGTTCTTCAGTTTGCAGTGGCTGGGAGATAGTGATATTTCTGGCCTGCAGATGGTAGGGGAGGAAGAGAGATACTGCTGCTGTCAATGGCATGTTAAAATAAAAGAGGTCCTGTGTTCAGATTGCAAGCCTGTCCGTGGAATAGACTTTGCAGAACTCCAGTAACAGCTCAGCTGAAGATGGTATTTCTTACCTGCGTTAGGGTCTAGTAACAGGGCAGCCTTCACAACTTTGATTCTACTATCTTTTCTCTTTGCTTGATGAGGAATAAAGGAATGTCTTTATCTTTGATATTCCTGATTCCTTTATTCTGACTCCTTATATCTTTATTGCATCCTACAGTGCAACACCAGAAGAATGGTGGAGCATATCACAAAATCTGTGTGCATTTATTTGATCATTTATTTTACAGTTTTACAAAAAACAGAAAAATGGAAAAATGAATTAGGAAGGGAATGTGTGTCTGCAGCCATATAGGCATAAAGTGAACCCTGAGGGTTACAGACGACTGCAAACATTTTCTGAATCACAAATTTTCACTCCAATTTTGATACTGAGATGTCAATCTTCCAAAATTTTTCTTTGTGTACATCCAAATGTTCAAAGAGATTATTTTTTGCTTAATTTATCCCTGCTCACATGCTTAGCTGTTATTTAACAAAGGGTCTAAAATCTCCTGCTAACTGCTCACAATTAATCTTAGTTTCCAGTGACTCCTGTGCCAGTCACCTCCTCAGTAAAAAAAAAACAACAGAGAAATTTTGCACGATGAACGAAGTGATCTTGACTAATTTCCCCACAGCTGAAACCCAGTTTTGTGAAGCTTATGTACCCAACTATGATTTCAATTTCTGTTCCTGGAGCATGTATTCAAAGTTCAAAGTTTTGTTGAATAGAGATTGCCTTAAGCACATCTTCAGTGCTTTGCTGAATCAAGTCACAAATGCTGATTAAGATGGAAAGCTAATTCTTATCACAAGGAAGTGAAATACAATCTTAGAAGACATCTACTTTTTAAGGTCAGATTCTAAGCTCTGATATACACTCTATCTGTAACATCTCAGAAAACACATGAGTACATCTGGCAAACTGGGATGTGCGTCGTTGGCCACTCCCAGTTACTAGACGGGCTATCAGATTAGTATCAGACACGCAGTGCATTTCCTGGCTCCCCTAAGTGACCTACTTGAGCTTCCTATGTGGAAGGTTATGGTTTAAGAAGGTTCGTGGATTCCCCACTTTGCACAGCCTGCACACAGACAGCAGTGCAGTATAGAAGCTCCTACTGAACATTTTATGCTTGCAGCTATTGCAGCAGACATCTTGAAAGGGCTTGTGCATGACAATGTCTACCTGAAACTAAGACCACACCATTAGAATAAATTTAGAATAAATTCAGGATGTCCTCTGTCTGCTACAGAATACAAAATTTCTCCTGCAATTTTACCTCAGTGCAATTCCCATTGGTTTAATGAAATTATACAGAGAACAAATCATGGCACGGCTTCAGACTTGCAAGGAGGCAGTCAACATACCAACTCTGCAGTAGGAAAAATAGGCATCAGCTTTGCAGGAGACCTTTGTACATAACACAATGCCTGTCCTATCACCTACCACATATACTGTAATATACATGCTGCCTTCTGTCCTCTGAGCACAATTTGAGGAGCAAAATCACCTCTCCTTCTGTCAACTCCAACTACGCAGTGAAACCCATTATTACCTCCCTTCTCACTCAGCCTCCTTGGAGAGCAGTGTTCAGATTTCTTTTCTCCATGGTACTTCATCAGCCACTATTACCAGTCTTCCAGCCTTTGCTGGATCTATTACACATCACTTTGTAAAAACGTTCACAAAGATTGCTTTCCATCCCAGGTCAGGATTTGATGCACATCAAAAAGGCCTATAAAAGGAAGAGAGCTGTCAGACATCGCGTCATGTAGAAACAACCCCAAAAAACAAGTTGGCTTTTTAGAGGAGTCGATGGGCTTTGAACTTGGTAATTACCAGCTACTCCCGATGACTGTACATAAGGAAACCCACAAGCTCTTCTGTTCATGGAGGCTGCAGATGTAAACCCTTCATTACTGCTTCTGCTATACAAATGTTCTTTTGCTTTTCCATGTATTTAACCTTTACAATGGCAAAGTAACTCTGTCTTTAAATCTGCCTTAATTATATTTCTTCTTGACTATTGTAATAAAGTCTCGAGTGACATCTTTATTTATGGAAAAGGCAAAAGAGTTTGCAAAAAATCACTTTAAAACACTACCCTGGCCCACAAAAGTATTTCTCTCACAGGACAAAACAGACAAAGAAACGAGATATTGTTTGCCCAGAAAAAAAGCCTAAAAAGGAAAGAGCTTTCAGGAATCCAGTCAAATCATAAAGAGTTATGAAGATGGCATTGCAACCAGGATGACTCCACAACTTGGGCAGATCCACAGCTCTCTGAATTGATTCTCATGTCAGGACAACATAAGATTCAGAAGGTACAAACCTTCTTTGCCTCTCTCCCGTTATAAGTGTTGGCTTTTTTTATTTTTGTGGTGCCATTTATAAAACCATTAAATTCCACTTGTGAAAATGGCTGTATTTTTAAAGATGTTTAAACACCTTAATCTTTGGAAAAGAGAAGATTAAGTACTTTTAAAAGTTCGGCCTGTGATCAGCTGGAAACATGGTTAGATTTGAGGAAGAAGTAAAAGCAATTTCAGGCACTGTCTTCTTTTTCCTCTGTTCATCATCAGTATATCTTTTCATATATTGCTCTAATTTAGACTGCAAGCTCTACTGAGCAGGAATATGTTTTCACATTTATAGAGTGCCCAATAAAATAATGGCACTAGATGTGTTTTATAAAAATAAGCGAAAAAGAAAAAAAATCAATGATTCAGTGAAAAGATACTTTCCTCACACTCGCAGTTGAAATTAATGCCTCCAGCAATAGCTGATGTTGGCTATATCAATATCTGAGCTCCAGAAAGACCCTCAAAATTGTGCTCATGTGTTTCTATAGCGTTTGCATTTTGGACTCCTGGAAAGTAATTGAATTGTGATAAAGCGCTGCAGTACAAGATGTCTCTTGGCTCCTTGCTGACATGAAGGCACTCTGCTTATCAGTGAATTAAAGGCAACTTTTTACGTTCACATGGCTAAATCATTGCTGATATAATACCATTACACAAAATGGCTAGGATACATGCAATGCACTCAGCTATTGTTTCACTAAATTTCTTCGAACGCTGATAAAACTGCTGTCCCTCCCTTTATACAGGCCTTTTGTCCTCCCCCAGCTTTTCTAAGTGCTTCCCTGGCCCACATTACAGGACACAGTGTGGTTTCAGGAATATCATTTGCTCTGCTGGTACGTATGCAAAATGAACACAAAATATACAGCCAAGATAAGCCCTGGCAGATCTGGAAAGCAGAGCAGAAGAGATCATTCTGCCGATAGACTGTTACCATTTAAATCCCTTCTATTTGCTAATTATATAACCAAGAGAGGGAGAAAACACTTTTTTTTTCACTAGAGATATTTTCTTGTAATGATATAGAAGTTTCCAGGATGCCTTGTCCTTGTTTGAATCCTTAGGAATTAATTGTTTTATCCACCCATTTATACAGCACAAGGCCACTAAATAATGAGACTCATAAACCTTCATAATTAAGGAAAAATATGGCCAGCAGAGAAGCAGGCAGAGCCTTTTGTGGCATAAAAGGACACCTCCAGCTAGTTAACAAGAACGGCCAGTGCATTCCTGATCATAAGTGAAATGATTTTAACAGCTGGTCTCATAAAATAGATCTCCAAATTAATACATTTAAGACAAACTTGAGTTGGTAGATTAGGGCACTCTGCTCAAGCAGTGAGAGCATTTGTTAAATTGTGCATCAGATACCTATTGTCTGAATGTGGTACTGATAGTCTCATTGTAAATCTGATTCTCTAATATTCCTGGGATGCAATGCACTGCATTTTTTTCATCATTTCCTCTACATGTAAACTGATATCTTGCATTGAAGCAGTACTATTTAAAACAAAAGGGTTTGATTTATAGCCAGTCCCCAGCCTCATAAATCACACCTGCAGTGTGGTGCTCTGAGCTCCCTGTGTTCTGCCAGCATTTACCTTTTATAAATGATTTGGGTTTACCTCCCATTGTGATGGAGTCTAATACAATTGCATTCTTTTCTCCCAGCATTCGCTCTTGCTGTTGCTCATTATTCCCACTGGGAATTCAGACCTAGTTTTAGCAAGCTTGTCAGGGGGAGGGGATTCTTGGTGGTGTGTTCTTTTTGTTTTTTTTCAAATTGAGGAACACTGAATTAAAAATTTATGTTGCCATTCTGCAGCTTTTCCTATTGCTAGATATACTATACAGTGGGCTTTTTTTCCTTACCATTGACTATGCTTATATTTAAGTTCGCATTAGCTATGCTAATGATTTGGAACTTAAGCAGGACAGCAGCTTGAAATGTCCAACACACAGACTATTTGACCTTCAGTGTTTCCCAGGTATGCACATCAGCAATTGTACAGACTGCATAAGAAGTGGAAAGGCAAGGGAAGACAAGGGAAGGCAAGGCAAATCAAAACTAAGGACTTGACCTCTTCAGTGACTAAAGTCCAAGGATTTTCTATTTAACTCTCAGAATGTACAGAATTTCCCAGAAGATGCTTATTTAGTAATCACGTCTCAAGTTCTCAACCGTATTGCAGTTGTAAGCGGTTAAGCACAGTTCAGACTCTGGGATGCAAGGCTGGCTAGACTTTGTGCAAGTGCCTGGATTTCCCATGCACCAAAATAACAAATGATTTGTTTTATTCAATTAGTGGCCATCATCACTGTCATTTTTACTGTTACACAGCAGAGTTGCTACCATCAATACCTACAGCTGGCAAAGAATTAATTTTAGTCTGAAATTGGTAAAAGCCACAAGACCTAAGTTTTATTTCTGTCGCAAATACTCAGTACAGCTTAGATTCAGTTTTGGCCTAGTCTTACAAGCTTTTAAAACGGAGTCCGTTATTTGATGAGATGGCTAAAAAATTTAGACTTGAGATTTGGAAGGCTGTAATGTGTGTCAGCTGAGATCAGATTCAGACCTAAAGTAGCTGGAAAAAATAGTTCTGAAATGAACAGTCATTATTCAGAAAAAGCTACTCCCTTTCCAACATAACTCACAGGTGGACTGAAATAAGTGGACCTGTTCCAGTTCAATGAAGGATTAAGCTAAACACTTCTATTTTCAAAGAAGATTAAGTGAAACAAGAAGACATTTTGATTCCCAAATTAGAACTGTCCACACATGGACTTACGCAGGAAGAGCTTTTTGCACTTTAAATGCAAGCCTTACTTTCATCCAAATTAACTTTCAAATGAAAGAAGAAAGCCTTGAATTACTGCGCCCATTGTCTGAAAACTCACACAAAAGTATTTTTATGAGAAGTAGTCTTCTCAAGTTCGTAATGTGGGCATAAACATAATCAATTGTAACAGCTCTTGCTAGGTAATGAGTAGTCGAATTTTTAGAACCTATTTTGGACTTACAGTGTCTGATGTGTAAAAATTAGTGATTTCAGTAAGCGCTTCCAAAAAAAAACCAATGAATTCAAATGTTCTAAATAACTGTTCTAATTTTCCAGCATTTCAAAACCAGATTTTCTTCTGAGCAAAAAGTACGTGACTTATAATTACTGAGAAGCAAATAACCATTTTTTAATGTCAATATTTGTTATCTGAGGTTTAGATTTCATGGATTTGTAACCCAAACTAGACAGAGCTATGAGAAGAGATAGTAATTCTGAAAATATTGTCCATTTGATATTGTATCTTATTGTAGGATGAGCCAGCAAAATCACTACATGAACCTCCTCCCACTTTGGAGCTATTCTTTGATCGACGAGTTAGTTTTACCAATGTATTTAACTGCAGCAGAGCGCAAATATGCAAACCTGGCACACACACTTAAGGTTAAATTAAGTCTCACTGCCTACCCTTGTGCTGCTCCAAAAGTAACCCTGCAAAGGATGCAACTCCATCGACTGTTACTCCATTCTGATTTGTTTTAGTTAGTACCTTCATGTATTCGGCCTCCCACTAAAATACGTCCAGGATTACGAACCTCATTTTGAAGCAGCTTCACATCCACAATGTGCAGTGAAATATCAAAGACTTTTGTTGAGGGTTTGGTCCAGCAGTACTTCAGCTCCTTCTTATCTAATGTGCATGGGAGGCAGCATAGTCACAACATATCCTCTTTAGTTGAATATATGAAGTCTGCTTTTCCATCAAAGCAGTTATTTTGGTTAACCTTGAAGCTTAATTTTAACATTAGCAAATGTGCAAGATTTCTCCTTGCCTTTAAATGAATAGATATGTTTCAGTCAATGATTTTGTTTACAATACAATACAGAAACTATATCTGGAACAGTGATCAACTCATCTGAGCACTTCTTGGATATCAGCACAACCAATTTAAAGAGGACTACTAAATTTGTCCATTTGCACAGACAACTGTAGTAGCTGGAAATGTGCAGTTGGATTTGCATATGCTGTTTTGACTTCTTCATGGAGAGCACTGAAGCCCTCTAACTACGCTGCTGGAAAGTTGGCCCTCTGTGATTCCTCACATGTTAGCATTTTGGACATGATCCAGCCAGCTGGCTTCTAAGTTCACATTTATATTGCAAAAAGTCTTTCAATCCATCACGTTACTGGAATCCAAATACCGGCCCCAAATGCTCCTGTAACAGATCTGATACATTGAAAATACACTGAAGTATTCAGACCTTGTGAAAGAGGAGTGTCTATTTCCACTTCTCCTGAAGTTTTTCACTCCTGGGAGACATCAATAAAAAAATTCAGCCTAGAAACTAGCAAAATAAATACCTGATTGAGCCATTAATATGCAATAATAATCAATATGGAGGGCTTTCCTGGCAGTAAACTGTTAGCTGGAGGAACCATTCATTTCAAGAAGTTTTAAAACATAGAGTGCAATCTGATCCTGAAAACATTTATTCACATTATCACTCCTTATTATTACAATGTAATCCTGATTTGTGAGAGTCAGATTTTCTCATTAACATTCTGTGCAAGTACTGTAACATACATACATGTTTCCTAGGTACATTAATGAAGTACCGTTTCTTAGATCATTTGTTAAAGAGTTCTGCGAATACTACTTGCAAGACTATTTTTAAAGGGGAAAAAAAAGAGAAAAAAAAAAAGAAAAGCTGTTGCTTTCTTAAGAGCTTCAAATTTTAAAGCTGTACTGTGCGTTCCCGGTAACGGTCTTGCTCCAGCACAGTAGGCAGGGGGCAAACAGGACTTGCTCTTAACATTTCAATAGGCTTATCACCCTCATTAGCTAAGTGTTCTTCCACTGGTGCTCAGTTGGATACTTTTTTTTAATTATTATTCTTTTTCATTCAGAGAAAGAATTGATTCTTGTTCGTGGTCCTGCAGTTGATCTCAGTAGTTTGTAAAAATATGTACAAAACTTTGCTAATTCTCCCCAGCACACCTCAGCCACCTTTCTCTGGTTGGGTTGAGTGGTTGCAAACCACTTATCATCATCCCAAATCACTTCTGCAACAGTACATACCATCACTGCCTTCCCTCCAGAAATCTGGAGGTTTTAATTTGTACACAGAACCCTGTTTTCTAGAAGAATTCTTAGAACGATGGAAAAGACTGCCAATGCAAATAATAACCAAATGTCTCTGCTGAACAAGAAATCAGTTATTCTGAGATGTTACTACAATCTCATCTTATCAAATTGCATGTGTTTTCTTGATCCTTGATGAAAACAATCAGTTTTCTGCTCCCAGAAGAAGTATTAAAGACAGTTTTAAGGAAGCCACCTGACAGAGAAAGAACAATCTTGAAAGAAAAAGAGCCTATAGCAAAAAAAATAATTTTCCTTAGATGCAAAGTTGGTAGAGAAGGGTATTTTTGAGTATTCTTTGAGTATTTCTCAAAGGGTCAGTAACAGAATACACTGCTTTTCCCCTCTAGGTTACTAGCTCAGATAGAGCTGAAGTTGTCAATGATCAGAAGTGGTGAGTCTACAAACACCAGTAAGGTGCAAACATCTAAGATGCAGTGATTATTTACAGCAGCGTAGGATACTGAAAGGAGGCAAAATAGAGGGAAATTAATGTTAGCTTTTAACATAATATGAAGACACATTTCCAGATAGAATACGGCTAAGAGAAATCCTGTCTTCAGAGTGAGGTGAATTAGTGACCTAACACCTGTTTTCTACAAGATGCTTTCAGACCTAAAAAGGACCAGCTCTGCACTCAGGACAAATGAAAATTTTCCCTAGTTTAATATATGAGATTGCTCTGTCCTCCTTTCAAACATTCATCAAAACTCCTCTATTCACCTGAACCATTACAAATTAATCATCTATAGTGGCTAGGTTCAGAACAGCCAGGAAGGCTCATTAATAAGTTCTTTTTAACTGAAATATGATTATTAAATGCAGTATTTAAAAAATCAATACTACAGTCACTATTTTGAAGTTACTCCGAGAGACACTGAATCTCAATGACTATAAATCTAGCCTGTGTATCCTATATCACCATCACTACCATAGTTCTGCATTTTATTGTCTTCTTTCAAATTACATGAACCCTCTTCAGCCCTAAAGCTATGTCATCCTATCAACTAGCTAGTGCATTGGATTCTGATACAGCCTGGGCTTTCAGGACTCTGCTGCAGAACAAAACACCATCACAATCAATATCGGGAGAGCTATGACGTTGCTAGATGTGAGCTTGGCTCAGTGACTCCATTAGCACCATCAATACACATCCAATGTCCATGTGAGCAGCTCTGTGATGTAGTAGCAGTCACTTCAGAAAAATCATTGACTGACCTAGTGCACAGACACAGAACTGACAATTAAATGAACTAACAGCTGCAATTCACTTGCTGTGATCAATTCAAGCAACAGTGCAGTCACTGGGAGTAAAGGTAGAAGCAGCATGACCAAGCCTGATCCATGGCTTTCATTTTGTGACAGTTTCCCAGGCAAGAATTCTTCTGTCAAGGGCAAATAAGACATCTTAAAAATCATAGTTTTTTCATAGTTTATCTTAAAGGTGCTCTTTCAGACACAAGGAAGATTTTGGCCAAGAAAACTACAGAACAATTAAGTGGAGCAGCTGCTGAGTGGGCTGCAGATCTGGTTTAGAGTGGGCAAGGAGACCTCCTGTATTTCGAACAGAGCCTGCTGAGTATTCACAGAGATTCCATACCTGGGTCTGGCTCTTTGCTGTTTCACATATGGGCTATTTAAACCTGTGTAAAGACCATGCCACTTGACTACTCTGAGCAGGCTTTTACAGCCACTTTGTGCCTCACAGGGCAGGACAGTGGAGAGCTGGTCCCCAATGCCAACACAGCACCTTTGTGCCATTACATGCAGTCAAACCTAAAACATTTAAATTATGCTCTTCCATGCTCCTCCTCATCCACTGTTTTTCTTCATCCTGGATACAGGAATGGTTTATTTACTTTTCCTATCCTATTCTGTCTGAAAAGGGAACAGCGGTCCTTAAAACTGATAAAACAGTAAGTCACACTGAAGTGGCTTTCTGAAACTCATCCAAGTTCTGCAGTCCAATTGACGTTGTTTCCTTTTAACATAGATGTGGCAGAGTTGAATAGACT
Organism: Aquila spilogaster; assembly: GCA_024606505.1. Taxonomy (NCBI): domain Eukaryota; kingdom Metazoa; phylum Chordata; class Aves; order Accipitriformes; family Accipitridae; genus Aquila; species Aquila spilogaster. The sequence continues at coordinate 15,622 of JANHGO010001799.1, forward strand.
CCCTGGAGACTCCACGGATATTTTCGGTAGTGACAAGTGCCCATCCCAAACACAACTTTCATCTTGTTCATCCCTCCTTGAATACTAAGTAGTGCCTTTTCCTCTTGCAGTGAATCAACACTGAGTCTGCATAACAAAAACACCTCCAGCACTCCTATACCATTCGCATTACTTTCTAAGATATGTGTACTATTCCCACAATTGCTCTCATTGTTAGATGCAGATCAGTCCAATATGACTGTGCACTGCCTTTTATCTGACCAGCGTAGAATTTGCACCAGGAGATATACATCTGTGCCAGGGGCAGCACATAGCATCTTAAAAAATAAAAGAAACACTAATGAAGAAGACAACAGGGATTTTGTGCCAGCCAGAAACTGCTGTCATCCTAGAAAAATAATGATTAACTTGTAAAATAATGTGTCAGAGTTGTGGAAGATCTATCTAATTGCATAGGTCAAAAGTATCTTCAAAGACAATTTACACTCTTTTTTTTGTCCATCAGCAATTGATTTTTTACAGGCAAGTATGTAAAAGAATTCCCTACCACTGGTCTTGGTCTCGTAACTCATTTGTATACCATAGGATCTCTGAGAACGCAGTGCAAATTCAATCTTGGCAAAGCCATGGTTATTATGGAAGCAGTAACTTTGATTTTTGAACAATTGCCCGCATATATTCTCATCTCAAGTTTTACACTACAACAGTAACTTTTGGAGACTGTTTTTATGAAGTTTATATTATTTCTTCTTGGACTGCAAGATTATCCTAAAGAAAAGAAAACCATTAAGATGCATTGTTTGAGCATGATCACTCGTTCAAATAAGTGCATCACTTACAGAACACATTCCTCTCACATTCCACATGCTCCAAGTTTGTATAAGTGTGTCCCCTCTTTCCACCAATTTGCACGCAAAGTCTAGAAATGTCTCTCCTACAAGAAAAAAAAAAAGCCCTACCTAGAGAGACGCTAGAGCTCTTTTAAAGGTCTTTTTAAAGGGAGATGGGTCTTGGGACAAAATGCAAGACAGAAAAGGCCTGAAGATTGCACACAATTCTCTTGTTTCATGAGAGACACAGTGCTCTGATGGCACAGCACTGCTGTATGTCTGCAGCCCAGCTTGCCTTCTGTCCCGTGGCACAAAGGGGCAGCTTCTCCCAGGCCCAGAGTACCATGCTGGCTCCTGCCTCTGACACCCTGCCATCAACCCTTCCGCAGCTCCCGCACATCTCACAGTGCCAAGGGCTGATCACTTGCAGACCCCAGTGCAGGGACACCATGACAGCAGTGCGTACCTAGAATGTAAAAGGGGCTGAAGAATAACTTGCTCTGACAGATAACAGAGCCAATTAAAACCAGTGACATGATGCATGTGCAGCTCTACAGAAATCTATGAGAAAGGAATAGAAGAGTAGTGTTATCCTGCTATCTCAGCTCAGAAGAGAATTTCTACTCTGTGGAGCACTGTATCAGTCAAAGAGTAGCAAAGACACAGTATTTTGTGGTGTTATGGGATTTTGCAGTTGCATGACATATGCATTCAAAAGATAACAACTTCAGGTTCCTATTACTATGAATGCACTAGGCTATGTTTAATAACTAGCGCAGCACCATAAATATTCCTGAAACCATTTTATCTTCCAGCACTGAATTTGATATGACCAGTAACACTTCAAATTTTGTTAAAATAGTTTATAAGCCAAATTTGTAATCATGGAAGCTCCTGCAACTGCTCATGCCCAGGTACTGGAAAAACATGCATGTCACATTGTATTTGGCCTGAATATTGAGTGGTAGAAAAAAACACTGTAAAACTAGTTGTAAGAACAATTTGCAATTCAGTTGTACTGAATGGCTGTATTATTAAATTTCATCTTGTTTAAGTCAAAGTACAGCATCTCTTTCTACTTAATGAATTATTGTTATTATTTATATAGACTTATCTGTCAAATAAACTCACACAACCATTGACCCAAAAAGCAATTGAACCGCTAAACAACACAGGCAGATTCAGTATCCATACACAGTACAGTAGTCTTCCTGTGGTTTGTGGGCTTAAGACAGGGTGCCATACAAAACCAGCAGCAAGAATTCTGGAAAAAAAGCACCTCCAAAGGAAATTAATTAGAATGACTGGCTGCCTTGCTCCAGGTCTGCAGCCTAAGCCAAATTGTGCCAGGAGACCAATACTGATCTCTTCCTATTCCTGTTGCTTACTTGGGACAGACAGGAGGTGCAGGTGCACTTTACTGTGCACACATTTTTTATTTAATTCTCAGTTTTCAGTTTACCACAAGTTTGACTTCAGTGGGAGCAGTGACCAAAATAAGGTGTGTGACCTGCTTAAATGACAGTTTATTCTCTGACTACTAAGCAAAGCCCAAAGGCATGGGCTTTGTTGCAAACTGCTGAAAAGTATATGATGCCTAGCCAATTAGCAGTGTTCACCCAATCTTCTGTGCTCTTCACACATCCTCCTTGGAGAGAGGGTCTCAGTGTAATTGTCTTTCCTCAACATTCAAAAGCTACACTAACAAGAGTCAAAACAGCTCTCCCTCCCAGACTACACTGAAGGAACTATTAATTAATTATTATTTTTTTATGCATGCCATGCTAACCGCTGCCAACACCACCAGCAACGTTCCTAGGAAAAATACATGCATAATATGTTTTGAGCTATGCCTCTAAGCCATTGAATGACAAGAAGCCCCACCAAGGAGTTAAAGAACCACAAGGTCACAGAGGGGCTGAGGTTGGTAGGGACCTCTGAGTCTATCTGGCCCAACCCCTGCTCAGTCAGGGACACCAGAGCAGAGTGCCCAGTACCATATCCAGGCGACTTTTGGAGATCTCCAAGGAAGAGACATTCCAAGTCAGGCTGGACAGGGCACTGAGCAACCTGATCTAGCTGTGGGTGTCCCTGTTCATTGCAGGGAAGCTGGTCTAGATGGCCTTTAAGGGTTCCTGCCAACTCAAACAATTCTATGATTCTCTTTGGGCAGCCTGTGCCAGTGCTCCATCACCCACACAGCACAGAAGTGCTCCTGGTGCTCAAATGTGTTTGTGCACATTTGAGTCCACAGCCTGACAGAACGATGACAGGGAACAACCAGTTTGGGTACTGGGCTGAGGGATAAGACAAGCAGGCACTGCTATATGATAAGACAGAAACTATTCCACACCTTTCTGTGCATAATCATGGGGTACAACATATGCCTAGGAAACATTTTTTCACTCCTTTAATGCTCCTGTCATGAGGTTTGTGATAGAGATAGTGTTTGTGACAAGCTCAAATTGCTCCCTTCATGCTCTCCTATCCCTATCAGGAGATCAGCCTCTATGTTTCTAGTGATGGGCACACTATAAATAAATTACTGTGAAACTTCTGCAAACTGTCATCAGGAGAGGGCCAAAAAGCCTAATTTTCGTCATTATGGAAGCTTGGGGGCAGGAGTTTGAATCTTTGTTCTGTTGTGTTGTTTTATTTTTTTTTCTCTTTTAAAATGTCAGTTTAATGTTTTTGGAAAGATATTGCCTTTTTTTTTTTTTTTTGTGGGCATATCATCAAAGCCTATTAGTGTAATACTTGCTATCATTCATTTACTGGAGAAAACTCGTTAAACACATGTCACTTCAAAACTGCGTGACATAACATGAAATTAAAATGACCTTTATTTTGGCACACTTCTGCACTGAGTTAGGGTATTACTAAGTCCCAAGCGCTGCCTGTTTATGAATGCCAGTCAGGCTACTACCACGGCTCTAATGTGCTCAGAGATCGTGCAGCCTACGAGCAACTGCAGCTAATTGCAAATAGTGAAGTAACTGGGAGGGGGGGTGGAATCTACAGTTTACCAAGAGGGAAAAACACTGCTTTGAGACAATGCATTAATTTATGTTGAAAATCTGACCAAACAGAAGCGGAAACACTGGTCAATTATTCATTTTCATCAGATGCTCTTTCACTGTTTGGTCTCCTGTCTTGCAATCCCTCAACTTGCGTTTTGGGTCTAGGTTATTTCTTCCCATCCATATGGTTCTCACATCTGTAAGAGTGACAGCTGAGTGAGTCACGGTCATGCTTAACTTTAAGCACAAAGGTGTCTAATTCTTGGCCTTAAAAATGCACAACTGCATCATAAGAAACCACAGGCTGCAACACAGAGCTTCAAAGCACTGCCACAGAGTGCACAGATGTATACATCAACCCTCTTGCCCCCTCTGCCCCAATTTCAGGACCCAAGATAGCCAAACAAGAATCAAATTTCCACTCATTTCCTGAGGTTGCTCGACAGCTTTGGACAGCATCAGATGAATGCTGTGGATCACTAAGTTTCTGTCTCCTGGCCCTTTTAACACACATTCAACCATCTCCTTCTCTCATCAGGGGACTTCTCCTGAAGAGGTGCTGAGCTCCAAGACAAAGACGCGACTGATTCTTATATCTGTTCCGACAAGGGGCTCCATGGCTATAGCAAATGCAGCATTTCACTGTGTCCAACTGAGGTCCTTCTCCTGAGGCCTAACAACACAAAAGACATTTTGTAATAGCTCCCTTTGAAATCAAATTAGTAATGTTTCAAGGCGTGACCCGTAAAGGGTTGCTGTCCAGAATCTACATGTGTTTGACAGATACATCTTCCACCTAACGGGCCTCTTCCAGAGTACAGATGGAATCAAGATGTGTGAACATAACTCCAAAAAGAGAGCCATGGGATAACAGGATACACAGCAAAGCACTCTATCTCAACAGATGAAAAGGAAGCAATAGCAGATACAGTGTGAAATAGCTCACTCCAGCTGGTAGGCCAGATTCTGACACCATTATATAGGTGAGATTATTGCAGAGGAAGATGCTATTCCATATGTGCAAAAGCTAGCAACATACAGCCCAAAGTAAACTATACAACCTTGTGCCAACTCCTTATAAAGGTCATACAAACTCACGATCTCCTTTTCCACAAATGCTTATACACCACAAAATACAAAAAGTTACTCCGGGCTGTAGCTCTGTATACCCAAGTACCCTTACAGTCTGGAGTGTCGAATCTTCAGAGAGTAGCTTATTTTTACCTAGCTAGATAGCCTTTTGTTAGCTAAGGCATTGTAACTTATGTATGGCCTGTGCTTGGTTTCAAGGGGCTAATAAAGAATAGATTACATTCTGGAGATATATACTAGCGTACCTCAGGGCACAGAAACTGGGTTTTGATAGTAAAACAAAATGAACTGAAAAGATAGAGAAGAAAATATGTTTTCAAGTTTGCCATGATGTGTTTTCTTATTTGCCAGAAAGGCGACCACCCCACTGTCCTGCGGAGTGAATCTCTCTGAAGCACAGGTATAAAGATGAGAACTCCTTCCCACAGTGTATGAAAATGGGAAACCATTGAGTAGCTGGCCTTTCTAAACACACACAGGCCCCAACTGATTACACACAAAAAAAAAAATGATTTAGAGCACAACAACTTTGTAATGCAGTCCAGGCCTCAACTTCATAATTCATTTTCACATGAATTCACAGACTCAAAAAAAAAAATCATGGTAGTGTATCAAAAAGCCCTATAGCAGCCAACTAAGATGAAACACCTGCTGGCAGGAGCTTCACCAGCTACTTCTTGCTGCCAGCGTTCCCTGCCTGAGAAGAGGACACAGCTACACGTGTTTTATAAGATGAAACAGAATTCAAGGCAAAGCCCTAAACCAGATAGGCTACGCAGTCTGCACTATGTATCAGGACTAGTCATTTCTGAAAATAAACTAGATACTTCATGCTAAGACTAGGAAAAGCCTGTGATTGACAGTGGCAGAGTTCACTGATGGTGTGATGGTGTACTGATCTTACATCTGATTTCCAGTGGTTAATATCTTCGATGACCTTCAAGTTCTGTCTGCGTTAACAACAGGAAGAGTAATTGTTTTGGGAAATAGAACAAATTTCTGCCTTCTCACAAAAAGGACAGAGGAGCACACAGTACTCTTAGGCAGTTCTGAGATAAGATTATAGTCAAGACTTGACCCAAATTCTTATGTCAACATTTTCAGCTGCATTTGATTATATAAAAAAGCTGTAAGTCACTGACTAACACTCATGATTTTCACACTGTTTTTCCAGGAAGTTGCTGTAGTGAGCAGGTAACTGTCACACTGATTACAGAACTAAATGAGAGTACCGTTTTGATCAACCTGGAGAATGACATCCCTATGAGATATACGCAATCTGAGAACAAATCCTGACACCAAGGAACAACCAAAAAGAGGTGGGAATTCAGTTTAACTCTCCATGTTCCTGCAAATCTTCCTGCTTGCATTACCCAAGCAGTCAGTTGTCTCTTCAACGTTGGTCATTAACAGCAGTTCCTCAGGACAAGAGTGAGAAAAGCAAATCATTACCACTAGAATCTAATGGTGAATGACTTTGCACACGAATGCCACTGTGGCAGTAGCTCTCTTTCTTGGACTATAAACCTAACTAAACCTTTGTCTAAGGAGTTAATAAATGAATGTAACCTGATCATTCTTATCGATGCTTCTAAATCAGCAGCAGAGCCTCCCATTGTATCTGAAGCAGTAACTAGTGTTCTCCATGTGACTCGTAAAGAAGCTTGGTCCTGGAAACTGCTGTTGGAGAAATGGGTATGAGAAAGTTTTTGGGGTATTTTTTGTGTTTGCTTTTTTTTAACTGTTTTTAAAAATAATCCATAAAAGTGGAACTGAAGCCCAAAGGCAACAATCAGTCTGTATCACAGACTGTCACTCAGGTTAGGGAACATTAGCCAACGCTTATGTACTGAGCTCCCCCCTAGAGTGGTACCTATTTATTTTCAGTCTATCATGACATATTTACAGCTTCGTCTCTCAGCAGTCCCTACTGAGACTCCAGGGATCCACACTGGCCAGTCATGAATGTTATTTTTCTTGTGCTACTACAGCTTAGAGCCAGTAGAAGATATTCAGCAAGGAATTAAGAGCCTGTGTTAATGTGATTTCTGTCATCTCCCTATATCCTGGATTAGGTTAAACATACTTTTTTCTTCTCTGCTTCAGCTGTTTCCAAACATATATGGTACAGAAGTTTGCACTATCTACATCTGTACTAGAAAACTGGGACTGTACTGGGGGATTACAGCTGCCCGTTACAGACATTCCCTGTCCACACTATTTAAACCCGTTAGCCTCCAAAACAGGGTGGTCATGTACTTATTTAAAATGAGGTCCTGGTTGCAGCTAATCCTTGAATAATGCCCATTAATTATTTGTGAGAATCCTACTTGGACTTGGCCAAAATCCAGCGATGTACTCATCTAACACTTTAAATGTAGACAATGCAGTGCTTGGGAATATTTCCTGACATTACTTTTTTAATAGCATTGCTGTAGAGAACAGAAAAGAAGCTCAAAGTCATAAAGAATCCAACATCAGGTGCTTTGGTTTTACAGTTGCACTTTCTTTTGTTTTCATTTAAAGTCTCTTTTTTTCTCATACGGTCTAGGAAGCATAAACAGTACAGGATACATGCAAGCACATAGAACAGAACCTGTCAAATCCCAAAATAATTACTTCTTTGCAATTATATCTGGTCTCTTCTTTCTTGACACGCTCCCCTAGAATCACATTCACATATCTAGCACACTAAAATCAAACAGGCCAACACATACTAGTAAAGAAGCAGATCTCTCATAGCCAGTGTTCCTACCAGCCAGTTCTTTGGTCAAAACCACCATACAACCTACCAAAATTGTATCCTACTGATTTACCAAATTACTCAATGCTTCTGTGAACAACCTGATTAGCTGTAAACTCATTATATTAGACACAGGAGATATTATAGGTATATAAACTATACAATCACTTCCATAAACAATAAAATGCACTCAAACCAGCATGGGTCCAACTGCCTTTCAGACCTTCATGGAGAAAAAGAGACTGAGCCTCTCCTAGGGGGTACCCTAAACTGTAACATTTAGCAGATCTAAACTAAAAACTGAGTTGAATTAGAGAGCAGGAAAGTATTTATAGGAGAGAGTGCCACAGCTCTTCTCTGAGTGTGACAGGTCCCATGCCAAGGTCACTGGTTAATGGGTTATTCAAGCATTCACTGTTGACACAAAGTCAATCTGTTCTTGCCCAGTTATGCAGATAGGCCACATATTTCCTCAGTTTTACTGTCCTTTCTCAAACAGATTCACAAGGACAGTGGTTTTGAGTCTTGTCCTTTCTCAAAACAGATATGTAGACCAAGAACAGCGGTTTGAAGTCTTTACAAAGGGTAAGATCTGCCTGGAGATAAAATCCCTCTCTGGTAATACCTAGTAGCAATAACTCCAAGGTTCTGAGACCATATTTAGCTTTACAGAATAAAACATAACAAGATGTCAAAATGTGCATAAATAAATTAGAGCCATTATTCCAGCTCAAGGTTCTGGGGATATAAACAATCCTCTTGAAGTTCTCTGTGACATATTTTGCAGTGGGAGCCAGTCATTAGCATTGCCTCCTTTATGCAGAGAGCTATACGTGCATTCTGTCTTAGAGCCTGGCAGCGTGGTACAGAAATCAACAGGCCTGCCTTGGAAAAGAAAACAAAACAGCCCAGTGCCAATTCCCTGCCCCTGAGCACGAGTCGGATGGCACAGCTAGTGTCCATATGGCTAAATTCTCTCCTTCTGCTCACTCCCCAAAGAGGAGTCCTCATCCATATCTGCCTGCTTGAAATGGTCCCTGGCTCATGCTGCTGCCCATGCCCTATCAGTGAAAGTGCTGCCTGGCATAGGCAACATCATGCTACGGAGAATGGTAATGGTGAAGCACCACAGGCCACTAATGCCACTGTTCCTGGCACAGTCTAGTTCACTAACACAGATATAGGCTGGGATTTTTGCTAGCACAAGTTTACCTTCCCATAAGCGACTTTCAGTTCCATAATGAGAAATGCAGCAAGTGAGGTCCAAAACAAGGCATGAGGAATGAAGATATACATACATTGTGTGTATGGAACTGTACCAGGTGAGACCACAGATCCATTCTGGTATCCTCCAGCAATGACCAATGGCACAAACTTAGAGAAAAGTTAGATCAGGGTAAGCATGTTGTGATGCTTCCTCAGTACTCTCTCCTGCAGCAGTCCACAAATCGGAGACTTCTGAACCGGAAGTGAGATTCTGGTACCAACAGCCCTCTGAAGATGTTTTTGAAAGAAAATGAACTCTGCATTTAAGTGCTCCATAAGTGAAAAGTCAGTGAAAATAGGCTTCGGCAATTTGAATTATAAACAAAGGGCAAAGCTGTTCGTTCACAAAATGCATTTTACATCAAAAGAACATCAAAACAAGGATGAACAAGAGTCCTGACATTACAATTCTGCATTAAGGTGAAAGCTACAGTCTCTAGGAGAAAAATGGCACTGACATCCTCACAGAAGGTCTTTGCTTGGGCTCAGTGCACATGAAGCAAGAAACAGAACAAATGTAATACCATATTCTAGGCAGACCCAGCTGTTAGAGAAATCCAAATGAATGGCTAATAATGCAGCAGCAAAATGTAGGATCCTTTCTATTTTTTAATTTTTACAGCATAGTTTTCTCCTGACATTTATTTGTTTGTCCCTTTAAGATTTTGAAAAGCCACCACAGCAGCTGTGTCTTTGGGTCCTGATTAGTATTTTGAGCTACTTTCTAAATCCATATTAGGACCCAATGCAGCTGCAGCAGTAAGAACTGTTCCATTTCTGAGTGGGAAATTCCATGAGATAAAACATTCTTGCATTTTGTCCAGCAGAAATACTGTATTTCTACTGAAAATGCCTTACTAATAAGCTCACCAGTGCTGGCTTTTCTAGAAATAATACAACAAAAAACTTCTGACCCTCTCTCTCTATCTCCCCTTTTTCTTCTCCCTCTTCTGTTCTCCTGCTCTTCATCAAAATGTGAGCAAGTTGGTCAGAACAAAAAACTAAATGCACATCTTCATCCTGATAATAAAGAAATGGACACTCCTTTACTTCTACCTTTATGTACAAAGAACATACTGAAGGAAAACCATCCTGCTTTCCAAAACTTGATGTTGACTGAGGGGAAAGACTCCCTAGAAACTTACCCAGCATAGAATCGTAGAATCCTTAGAGATGGAAGGGACCTTTAAAGGCCATCTAGACCAACTCCTCTGCAATCAGCAGGGACACCTACAGCTAGATCAGGTTGCACAAAGCCCTGTCCAGCCTGACCTTGAGTGTCTCCAGAGATGGGGCATCCCCCACATCACTGGGCAAACTGTGCTAGTGCACCCCCACTGTAAAAGACTTTTTCCTTATATCCAACCTAAATCTATCCTCTTTTAGTACGAAACCATTTCCCCTTGTTCTGTCACCACAGACCCTGCTAAAGAGTCTGTCCCCTTCTTTCCTGTAGCTCCCCTTCAGATACTGAAAGACCACTACTAAGTCACCTTGGAGCTTCTCTTCTCCAAGCTGAACAGCCCCAGCTCTCTCAGCCTGTCCTTGTAGGAGAGGTGTTCCATCTCTTGAATCATTTCTATGGCCCTCCTCTGGATGCAATCCAACAAGTCTATGTCTCTCCTGTACTGATGATTCCACATCTGAATGCAGTACTCCAGCAAGAGAAGGTTCTTGCCCTGCCCTGTATGTACACACAGCTTAGTCACAGCCACGCAGGTGCAACTTTTAACACCTGTGATCTGATTCCTCTGAGACTTCCCCTCACCTCCACGTACTTCTTAAACATTATACAAAAGTTGTTGCATTATTTTCACTTGGGGAATTAGAAATTAAGCTGGAGCTAGTGATGGGAGCCCCTCTGATTAGTATGTAAATCAGGAAGAATGCAGCCTTTAGCTAAATTTGGAAAGCATGTAGCTACAAGGTTCTGCAACACAGAATTCCCATATTCTATATATTGCCATCTGACATGTATTAGAGGAATGCTGGTTATGTTATTTGACTCTGTTCTGCCAAAAAATGTCCTCATCTATAAAACGGTGACAGTAGTACTGCCGTCCCCAAAGGAATCCTGTGAGGACAATGAACTGATTCACAGTGTTCCTACACCAGGCAAATATTAAATAAGTATTGGGCAACCCATCACCACCCTATGGTCTCCTCATATGTCAGTGTCAGAGAAGCATATATGGTTCCTGGCACACAAATCATTCTCACTTCTAAAGACTGTTATTACTGTTTATCAACTATTCCAAGGAGTAGAACGCAAGACCAAGGCTTTGCCAGCAAAGGCCATGAAGAAAAAGCAATAGATGCTGTGATCACTAGATACTGGACAGGCGACTCATGAAACACAGTATTCAGAGACACACAGGACTAGGATGGGATCCATTTCATCAGCCAACAACTTCATATAATTGACACTAGACATAAACAAGCTGATTGCAATACTATTTATATGTAGTAAATTAGATTTCCTTTCACCAGGAGGAACAATTGTTGCTCTGGTGCTCTACTCAGATTGCGAGGAAGGTAGGGAACCATACAAGCCAATGGGGTAAGATTTGTGATTTTATCTTACTTTTTCTTTCAATCGAAGGCAGCATTGATATAGCTTTTTCCAATCACTAATCAGCTTCCAATCACTAGTGCTTCAGATCAAAACACGGCCACAATATCAATGCAAGGCATAAAAAATACAGTGCTTACAGTTATATGTGCAAAACCAAATTAAGTATGAGAAGGGGAAGAAGGGAGTACAGAACAAATGAATTTAATAAAATCACATCAGAACACCTTTGTGTTACAAAGCACGTCAGAAATAACCTAGAAAAAAAATAATGTAAAATGATCCCTCAAACTAACCAATAACTGTAGTAAGTCAGCCATACACAAGGGCTTAGTGGTCAGTGCTGGCTTTATAGCAAAGGGAAGCACATTTATCATGTGGAAACTATAGGGAGCGTAGCAGGTGCCACAAACTCCTCAGAAACATTTTCAAAACCGTTTCCAACATCCTCTCAGAAGGAACAGTTTTATAGAGCGTCCCCAAGCCTCTCGCACCCCTCTGGTAATCTTAATGTTTCAGAACACAGATGGAAAAAACATGGGCATCTCTACAAGGTATCCTCACAGCAACTGCAAAAGGGCTAAGAGACAGGAGGGGCTTTATAGAAATACCCTCATGAGGTTCCTCATTTCTTCCTCCCCGCTATGTCATGGCAGGAGGGAGGGCAGACATAATAAATACAGGATTCCCCAGGAAACTAAGACAGGTCATGCATAACTTTATATCCTATTTCTTTCCCTTCTGGTGGTTAGAGTCCAGATTACAGTGGCACACCTTATCACTGAAAACAGACAATTAAAAAAGGGAACGGTTGTCAAGCAACTGGTCTGTGTTCTTGTGAAACCATTTCACCATTCTTCCACAAACAGGAAAATATTTAGCAAGAGGTGTGCAAACTGGGTACAGATGCAAGAGTACAATCGAAAGGTGGGTGTCATCTGCTGGAAGCAGATCTAGACGTAAAGTATTTAAGTATTTCCTCTGTCCGGAGGATTTTCTTCCTCTGTTCTGAAAGTGCTTGTTACTCTTATTCTGAAATTTCAAGTGTTTTCTATTCACACTTCCAACAACAAACTATAAACTGCAGTACTATATTTACAGTATTTTTCTGAAAAAAACTACCAACCGCAGCAAAAATATTCCCCTGCTTGCTCACATAGACCAAGGCATGTGAGCCATTGGAAAACACACCAGAGGACAAAACATTCAGCTGTTAAAGCCTACTTATGCAGCTAGCTTCTTCTCTGTCCTTCTCTCTAAGCCCTTTGGAGCTTCAGTTCAGTGACATGAGAAACTCCCCAACCTGGGAAGTGGTCAGTCTGCAGAGAAAGGACTTCCCAGCTGCTTTGATGTGTTCTGGTGAGACTCTACAAAAAAGCCCTGGAGACATACACTGTAGTAAATAAGGGTTGAAATTAGCCCGTATATTTCTGCACCATTAAAATCCTGCTCAACGCTCATTTTGAAGACTTAAGTGAGACTTAAGCAGTACATAGCTTCGTACCAGGTCCTCTTTGTGTTGGCACAGATTTCACCCAGGCAAGACAATATTTGCTCAGGTGCAGTACCTTGGGTGAGAGTTAATCCCTTTCATTTCTGACACAATAGTTATTATGTACAATAACTAATAAAAGCCACTCTTGAGATCGACAACCTACACATTTGCAATTTCCTCTCATGTACTCCTTAGCCTTTCATAAGCTCCTTTGATCCTGCATAGGTGTCAATCTTTGCATGCTTATAGGTCACAAGAAAGTTCATCTCATGTTAATGGTCTGGTCACCTTAGGATGCATTGATTTTAACCCATCTTCGTTTTCAAATTTCAATTTATCATCTTATTTCAGTCACTCCGTTATTCTTGAAGATGTCAAGTTGTCGAAACTGTGATGCTGCTTGGACTTTGTACTAAATATGAAAAAGTCAAGTTAAACACTGAAGTTCCTTCTTGCCTGGCCTATTGGGGGCAGAAAACTAAGACACGGGCTGAACCCTTCCTTGTCAGCAGAGAGCTCGGTCATATGAGGCAGGATTTATTTGAGCTCCTAATCCAGAATCCCAATCACACAGAACAGTGGTCTGACACAAATCACCCAAAACACACAACAGCTCAAAATGCAGCTTCTTCACCTCCAGCATGCTCACAGGCTCAGGACACGGTGGGAAATCTGCAGTGAGGACTCCACATTCAGGGAGAGGTGGAGGGCTGCCCAAGGCAGGGACCCTCGCAGCACTCCAGCAAAGGCAGGGTGCTGCTGCTGGCTTCTGAGCACAGCACTGCACTCCTCACTTCTCCCCCTTTTTCTCCTTCTCCCCACTTCTACTGGAGCAGTAAGATGTCCTCTACAGTTTTTCCCTTTTTTTCTCCTCCCCGCAAACCACCACTAGCAGACTAATATACCCCAAATTCCACATTCTTTGCTGTTTCAAACAGGACCAGATGCTCCCAGAGACAGCGAGCAAGGCTGGAGGGACTGGACTTAATCTTTTCTGGGAAGGCAAACCTTATAGGATTGTTTGTTTTCATTCTGCTGTGAGACATTCCAGCTAGTGGGAAGTTTCAAGAACTTGTTCCAATGGCTTGTTTCTCCTGCTCTCTCCCATGACAAATTGAAATCAATATTTTCGGATTCTTCTCATTCCCTTAAAGACTCTCTCTTGCATTCTCCCTCCTTTCCGAGGTCACACAAACTTTGCTTTGGACGCCAAACTATTAATTCTTCTCATTACTAATTTTAGGTGTCTGAAAAGCTTCTTGCTCATCAGCCCGTAGAAGGAAGTGTTCCTATTTTGGCTCTTTCTTAAGACGAAGAGATTTGTATCTCAACAGCAGCAATTAAGCCTCCTTCACGCCATTGCAAGGTATCTCCAGGCCCCATTTGCCACCCCTCCCCAGAACACACTCACTCAAAGACCTGTTTTCCTGCAGAAAGAGCAAACAGCTGTGCCAGACAAGGAAATCTGGGGCAGCTTTTCATGCAGGGAATCACTGTGAAGTCAAGTTGACATTTCATAGGCCACCAAACACTGTGTCGCTCATTAAAGACTTCTGGTCATTTTGGTCTAGCTAAAGCTATGCTCTTAACTAGAGATAAGAGCTCCAGAGCCCAGCAAGGATTCCTGTCAGCAATGTCTGGAGGAGAGCTGAGCCTGTAACACAGGAAGCGGTTGTGAAGCAAGCAGCAGCCTTCCTCATTTACCAGCAGTTCCCTTTTCTGCTCAGCTCCTCTCCCGGGCTGGTTCAGGCTAGCCAAGGGACATAACAGTGCAGCCTACCTGCCAGCAGGGAAGCCAGTTCATGTGGCTGATCCCCCTATCTCTCTACTTGGCTTTTGGAGCTCCTCAGGCTCCTGATAACCTCCTGATGTTACCACAGCTGTGTGCTTAACATAAACCCATAAAATTCCTGAGGTTGCCACATCAGCCTTTTCTCCTGTCCACACCCAGGAACTCCTCATCATCTTACATCCAGTAAACAGTTCCCTGCAGGGGCCACGTTTACTGTGATAACTAGCAAGTCGACTAACATTTCAGCTCTGATGCACACTTTGCACAGCAGCCTTCAGTGCTCTGCTGCCAGGTAAGACTTTGCTGACGCACTCAGGCCTTACCAATAAAATAATATTTGTGTTCTCACAGCTATCTACTGAAATCTCCCAGAACGCCACAGCAAGAGCTATGAAACATTTTTAAGGAGAAAATATATATTTTTTTCCCCATAGAGACTTCAGCAAATTTAATATAGATGGAGTGAAAGACATTTTGCAAAGGGAAAAAACAGATACTGTCACAAAGTCAGTTATGTCCAGCTCACCTATAAGATTCCTTTGGTTCAGAATGGATCAGATGCAAGTAGCATCATAATCAAGTTTTTCTGGTTTGGCCTCTGTGTGGACAGAATATAGCTGAAATCCAGATGATCCACATTTTTTTACATCAGGCAACCAGGATCACATACAGTGCAAAACAAAGCAATTTACAAATGCCCCTATCTAGACCGCAGGTCTGAAAAATATGCTGAGCTGCTTGTGCTTGTTTGGAAATACTCTTAAGCCAGCAAGAAAGCCTCTACTTGCTGCATTGCTTCATCCTTACCTGGGACAAGGTCCTGTGCAACTGTTTGTACAGCTGGAGGGAGCATTCAGGATGTCTGTTTGAGATGCAAGCCATAATTCCCCTCCTCTGCTGTCACTTGAGAATATATTCTCTGACAGACTGTATTATATGCAGAGTTTCTTGATTCAGTTGTCTCTGAAGATGAGGCTATGCTTTTGATAAATGCATAGGTCTATGATTACATAAACATGTAGGCATAAACAGCAAAAAGAGAGGATGAAAATACTAGTTGGTCTGTATTAAGAGCTGTTTTTTTAATAAAAACAAATACTGGAAAGTGTTTATTTTACAGACCTTTCTGTAAGTCTGCAGCCTATTTCCCAATCGAAGGCAACGTTGCTCATGCACCAGCAGTAAAGCTGTCAGACCACCTTCAGCTGGAACATGCAGTGGCTGAACCGACTGGCAAGGGGCCGTGCCACCCAAAGTTCAGCTCACTACGTTCTTGACAACGGCACTTAAATCCTCTAATGTAGATTTATGTCATTTTGTCTGGGTGCCTTCCCTGCAGAGGCTTCAGAAATTAATCATCCTTTCTCTGCAATCACGGAAATATCCCTGAGTTAGGACCAAATCATTTTTCAATTTTTTGCCTCACTTTTTCCACCTCTTCCCTCTCCCCAAAAATACCTGTCCTGGCTGAAGTAGTATCACACGCTGTATTTTTATCCTAGGGAGAATTTTATCTGTGACAGTTAACAAGATACCACGAATAATTTTTAAGACTGTAACATCTTTGACATTTATGACATCGTTTTACAGACTTTGCTGCTGTTTGGTTGGACTCACGGACACCTGCAAATTCAATATATTTTCCTGTTCCACACTTTCGCAAGAAGTGATTCATTTTAGAAATAAATAAGCAGCCAGTAATAAACCACTCCTTTTTTTTTTCCCTCCCCTGAAAAAAAAAGAAAATACTCGACCTGGGAGCTGTGTTTGTAAAGCTCTTTTCAGTTTAATGTATGCAACATGAAAGATATTCTATAAAACCTGTTAATAAAAAATTATTCCCAAGCTAAACCAAAGTCAACTGCAATATTTCTGCTCAACTTTAAACATTATTAGTTTCATAACTAATTATCTCACAATTACTAATATTTTTCCTTGATGAACTCTGTGCTGCCTCTTCATTATAAAAGTGCTGAAAGGTAATACGGCAGTTACATGACAATGCAAATAGGACCCATTCAATTTGCACAAAAAAAGGTTGCAAGGAGCAATTAGCACTTCATTAATATGATATAAAATGCTAATTTGCCACATATCCCAAGTGACTCAAAACTCCCTTCCATCCCTATGTGCAAATAATACGATGCAGTGTGTGAATCAGGTTCATGGTGCATTAGCTGGAATCCCTGTGTCAGTTTTCTGTATAATAGCTATTAGTTAATATGAACAGTAGCT